>ML259563.1:8486-23050 GCA_005239495.1 Nicotiana undulata | reverse complement strand
ATTTCCCATTCACCCATTTTAAGCATTAATATATCATTAATTACTTAAAATCCCAACAATAACAACCTTGGTTAGAAGGTAAGACACGTTAATAATTCCCCAAAGTATTTATACAAATACTATATACTATAATATATCACAAGTGGACCTAATTATTGGCAAAATTGGAGTTGGTCAAATCAAATTATTCGAAGTTTAACATAGCCAACTATCAAGACGTAGACTCAATCTAATACGTACTCCACAAGTTCCGCATTTTTTTTCCTACTGTTCATACAGAGGACTATTGCATCAATCCATTTCAATTTTACTTTTGGACATATTGAAAGAAAAAGTTCCTTCAGCGTGATTCTTCCAAGTGCCCTAGTATACTCTACTTGTTTATATATGTCGGTCTAGAATACGGCCAGTTAAATTCACCAGCTAAAGAAAAGAGGTGAGATAGGCAAAAGGTGAAGAGGTAGCTTGCTTCCAAGCCAGCCCGACCACAGAGTATTAATCAAGATATACTTGTATTAGTTTTAGATAACATTTGGTTGAAGTTAAAAAAAAAATATTTAAAGTGAAAATCGAAAAAGAATACTTTGGAAGTTGTTTATATATAAATTTCAGTGATCGATATATATATAGGTGCAACTATATATATTGCAAAACTTTTTATTTTGGAATGTTATAATCCTTTAATTATTGTGAGCTACATATATTAATTAATACTCATGTGACCATGGTATAGCCATCCAATGGGAATGCGACAAAGCTAAATAATTCTGTTTTATTGATTCAGTTTCTGTGGTTATTGTTTAACTTAATTAGTTGCAATATAATAAGCATTAGGTACCACTAGTTTCTCATTTAATTTTAACCTGATTAGGCAACTATATTAGTACGATCCATATATAATCTATGTTTAGATTTCCTTGGTGTCTTATAGCTTTAATTATGTTCATCCCTCCAACATGGTTTTAGTGATGCTAACCTCATCATTAACTTAATATATACTTCCTTCAATTCAGGGAAGATATATGCTAATGTCGATATTAAATTGGGGTCTAGCTTCTTATTAGTTGTATGTAAACTGCAACGTAATTAAATAATATAATGCAGCATGCATCAAATATGCTCTCTAACTATATTTAATCTAGAGATATTGCCTATTAATATATCGTTATTATCGATCAATACTAAAAAGAATAGAAATAAGCGACTGATAAATTCTGTAGCTAAATAAAAAAAAGTATTGCTAATTTTATTTAGCAACGAATTATTAATAAATTCTTCTCGGATGAGAATATACTGTGTTTGATGTTGTTGTTATTATAATACTAATAAATTATTTTAACTACGAGCGATGTAACGATAGATTAGTGATAAAGTTCTTAGCTGATTTCAGTTTTTTCAATGAACATTAATTGTTGAAAAGAACAGTTCAACAATCAAGAGTTTGAAATGATTGTCAACCAATTGCATACCTCTTTATTTATCTATTAAATTAATTGAAGAAAAAAAAAAGGTTTAAATTAATAATATTATCAATATTTTAACTAATTACAAATATTGAACGTCGGCTGCAAAAAGTGCAAATACTTAATTGGTCATTCAAATTACTACTTTTAAGGTGTATCTCAAGTGAAATGCTGGATTTTCTCTACAAATTTTAACTTGCACGAACTTTGTTTTAAGTGATGTTCTTATTGGGTCCATTTCTACCTTTTTTTTTTTTTTTTTTTGCAGCTTCACCTTTAAAATATTACTCCTAATTTTCTCAACTTCAAATTTAAATATTATCCAAAAACCGACATGCATAACTAATTTTTGAATTAACCAATCACTCAATTCCAAAATAAAAACTTAGGAAAAAAGAAACCCGTCGACCAGTCCTTCCGCCCACGTGAAGGTTTCCTTTGTTTATGTCCCCACACAGATCCTCCGTATCCTTTGTGGACCCCTACAATTACCTCTCTTGTGGGCCCTAGAAGTTCACTCGTGTCAGACCTCTTCCCTCGCACGTGACATTCTCTTCCCCTTCTTCTTCTCTCCTTCTATTTGTCCTATAAATACCCAACCGGTATCTCTTATCCTAGACAATCCCAAAAGTCATATAAACAAATGTTCTTAACTATACAAATTCAACAAAATGAATCCTTTTCCTCATCAAAAACACAATTCTACCACCATTTTTACCACCATTTCTCATTTTTCCTCTTCTTCTTCTTCTTCATTGTATCTTTTGATGTTTTTAATGAAAAGTAGCTAGTAATTAGTATCTATAGCTAGAACGAAAAACAAAGATTGAGATTGTGAAAATCTTTAAAGTGTAATCTGTCTTACGTTAGTCCCACGACTTCCCACGCTACTGCTGACGCCCCTGCTCTGGTTCTTGGTACTCCTCCTCCTGCCACAAAGATTTTGTTCCCTTTTCCCTAAGTGTCACCTCAAAACTTTCAAAAAACATAGTAATATTTATACCAACTTTCAATAGTTTTCACGTATATATATTTAGTACTCCTATCTAACTAAACAACACATCCCTCACAACATTTTCCTTGTTCTTCACTTTGCTATACTCTTTGTATAGAAACAAAGCCTTCCTCTTTACCTATGGCTACTAAACTTTTGTTGACACTTGCTATATGTCGGCTTATTGTAACCGTCGGGTTTACGTTTGACCCGACTGAGATTTTACGGCTCGGGCTCAACGGGAACCTTAGTGTGGCGGTAGCTGATTTAGAAACCGCCTCCGTGGATTTCGGCCGGTTGCATAGAGCCGAGCCGATGGCGGTTCTTCACCCGGCTACTGCCGAGGACGTAGGGCAGCTTGTGAAAGCCGCGTACGACTCGGCTCATGGGTTTACCGTGTCGGCTAGAGGACACGGACATTCTATAAATGGTCAGGCTATGACAGCAAATGGTGTTGTGATTCAAATGAGCGGCGGCTCTAAGTCTAAGCAGAAGTTATTGACCAAGGTTTCGGAGAAATTCATGTATGCTGATGTGTGGGGTGGAGAGTTATGGATAGATGTGTTGACGTCCACCTTAGAGTATGGACTTGCACCAAAATCATGGACTGATTACTTGTACTTATCTGTGGGGGGTACTCTCTCCAATGCTGGTATTAGTGGACAAGCTTTCAACCATGGCCCTCAAATTAACAATGTTCATGAGCTTGATGTTGTTACAGGTGCGTTTAATTTGATTCCCTTTTATGTTCGTGCGCCGAGGGTCTATCAATAATAATTTTTCTACCCTCTTATAAAATAGGATTTAGGTATACGTACACGCTATTCTTCGCGAGATTTCGCTGAGTTTTTTTGTTGTGGTTATTGCACTTAAAAATTTTCTTTTCTAAAGTGTTAGTGTCTAAAAGTTAAATAATATATCATATAATATTCACTTATGCTATAATTGCCAAAAACAATAATTCTTACATTCTTATCTTTATTACTTAATTCCTAATAGCTTTTGTTAATAAAGAAAGTAGATGCCAGATATGTTACTTTAGAACAATAACATGGGATGTTAGGATGGTTTTTTGTCTTGTAATATCTTTAGATGGGGTGTTTTATCAATAACTTTATTTTGTGTTAAGTAGGAACCTTTTTTTTCAGAATATGTTTAGAGATATGTACTTGAAATTGTGTGAGTACCACATGGGGTGTTTTTTTGTTTTATATGCTTCTCTCTTATACTAATAGAATCTCTTACTTTGGGCATGGTATAATCATTGTCATCAGTACCAATAATTCTTGTTCTCTTAAGATCAATGACAATAGATTGTCATAATAATTGATTGTTTTACACACTACTCTTTTGGATTTTGGGGTAAAATTAGAAAATAAAAGTATATAATTAGAACCCTTTTTAAACATATATTTGATGGGATTGTAGTATTTGACGTGACGCATGGGATGTTTGAAAACAGGTAAGGGTGAGCTATTAACATGTTCAGAAAAAGAAAACTCCGAGCTGTTTCATGCTGCTCTTGGTGGATTAGGACAATTTGGGATCATAACAAGGGCAAGAATTGCACTTGAACAAGCTCCCCAAAGGGTATAATATTAATTTCTTTTTTGTCCTAATATAAAAATGCTAGTACTAAATAGAGAATATTCCACTATTTTGATTGCCTTTTGTTTTCTCTATGGTGGGGTTTTGGCTGGTTGAAGACATCTTTTTTCTTAGTATTAGTTATTGGACAAGACACGAAAGGTAGTTTGCATAATTCATGACAAAAGAGTAAGGAAAATGGGTCCTTTTGTTATTAGCTTTTTCCAACTTCATATTAAACGGCTGTTCTTGACATATTACTTTTCCCTCCAAAAAATGTTATCTCACTTTCTATTTTCATTTTTCATTTTTCTTCATAACTCGTGAATAATTAAAACAAAAAACCTACTTTCTTACCGTAAGTGTGCTTTAACCTAGTGTTGCAAGTAACATATCTAATTTTTTAGGTTATTAATCCTTTTTTTAATGAACGGTTACTTATAATTTATCTTTAGGTGATCTGTCTTTATGGACGATTACCTATAGTTAATGTAAGTAGTCTTTTGACTGTCAAATTAGAGTAAACTCATATATTTAATGTACATGCAGGTGAGGTGGATCCGAGTTTTATATTCGAATTTTTCAACATTTACCGAAGACCAAGAATATCTAATATCTCTACAGGGAAAACCAGCTTCCCAAAAATTTGACTATGTTGAAGGATTTGTTATAGTTGATGAAGGACTCATTAACAACTGGAGATCTTCTTTTTTCTCCCCAAGTAACCCTGTGAAGATTTCTTCTCTTAAGGCTGAAGGAGGAGTTTTATATTGCTTAGAAATCACCAAAAATTATCACCTTTCAGATGCTGATATCGTTGATCAGGTTTGTACCCATTACTCTATATATTTGAATATTATTATATGCATGTTTCGTTACAGATATTCTATTGTTGCTTAATCATTAATATTATGTTAGTTAATTATTTCCTGATAGATTATATTAAGTAAAGTATCTTTAGTTTAGTTTCTTGATTCCTGCACACACATGATTCCCATCTGTATTGACATTTGAATATATAAAGAAAAAAGATGGATAAAGTTGGTGATTGATTATATTGCTATAAGATGCGCTAGTAGTATAATTAACCTTTAGCTTTAGCTCTCTGATTAATGCATGTTTAGTGCGAATAAAGCCTGTAAAGTAGACAGTATTTTGCTAAGTGAAGCTATATAGGTGGCGAAGTTATACCTTAGGAGGCCTGTTTTCTTCTTTTATTTCAATTACATGCTAAATATAATTACTACTACATGTTGATAACAATTTTTTTTTTTTTTAAATTAAAAGTGTATGCATGTGTAAAAGTCTTAATATTATTAGTATAGTAATATTACCAATTTAAATGACATGATAGTATAAATTTTGTAACACTGCAGATATATTACGGTAAAGGGTCAAATATACCCTTGTATTATGAGAAAATATATAAAATTTATCATTTGTTATACTTTGGGTCCAAATATATCCTTGGCGTAATATTATTGGTTCAAATATACCCTTCTTCTATTAAGATTATCCAAGGTGGACATCCAATCCTACGTGGCATTATTGATACTTGATGAGGTGGATTAAGGGCGATGAGGTGGCAGCCATGTGGCATCTACCTCATCAAATATCAATGTCACATAGGATTGAATGTCCATCTTGGACAATCTTAATAGAAGAAGGGTATATTTGAATCAATAGTATAACAATAGGGATATATATGAAATCAATATGACGAAGGGTACATCTAAACGGGATGGATATATTTGGTCATTTTCCATATATATTAATTAAAGTCATACTATTAAAAAAGAAGGATAGATTAAGAAATGTGGTAAGTTATTTAATTGCTGACATAGAAAAATTAATTAGAACATTCTACAAAGTTTAGTTGTCGCTAATCCTGTTTGGTACATATCCAAAGCTATTTCTAGGAATAATTTAAGTAGATTATTATATTATCTGTTCTTCACTCTGATTATTCGATGACAGCATTCGTCGTAAAAAGATGGAACACAACATGCACAAGAAAACATGGAAGATCTTCCACAATCTATTATCTCTGTCAGATCCTAAGATCGAACGCAAACTTTAATTGTATTTTAGTATTATAATATGACTATATCTATGCCGTCCACTGACCACCCACCAAAATTTATTCCCTTAAGTCTAATAATTCTGTTTTATATAAATGAATTTTTAATTGGAGTTTGCATGAAAACTAATTAAAGGTTATCCTGACAAAAGTAACAGTTAAGCAGCGACTACCTTTTTTGTACTTTTTTTTGCAATTTTTTTAATGTGTGTTATCTTTGAACGTGGTATATAATTGTTCTTTTTCTTTTTTCTTTTTTTTGTAATGAAATACAGGAGATAGAGACTTTGTTAAAAAAGCTAAAATATATACCAGCATCAGTGTTCACAACAGACCTTCCTTACGTGGATTTCTTAGACCGGGTTCACAAGGCAGAGTTGAAACTCCGGTCTAAAGGGTTGTGGGAAGTGCCACACCCATGGCTAAACCTATTTGTTCCAAAATCAAGAATTGTGGACTTCGATAAAGGAGTTTTTAAGGGCATTTTGGGGAATAACACCAGTGGTCCCATACTCATCTACCCCATGAACAAAAACATGTAAGTTCTTAATCCAAATTCTTTTTCCTACACTAGATATTTACAGTAAATTATATTTAATCTTATTATAGTTAAATGATAAATATCAAAATGCAAATGAAAGAGTCATGATTTAAGAAAAAATGGGTCTTTCGGTGCACTAAACTCTCATTATATGCGGGGTCTGAAAAAAGGTCGGACCACTAAGGGCTATTATATTGTAGGCAGTCTTAGTCTTACCCTGCATTTCTCAAGAGTCTGTTCCCACAGCTTGAACTCGTGACCTTGTAGTCACATGTCAGCAACTTTAACAATTACGAAATAGTCACAATTAAGTGATTAAAATTAATTTGAAGAGAATATCAGTAGTACTATACTATAATGTAAAAATGTTTTACACGGTCAGTTATATAATAGTTTACAATTCTTACAATTATGGATTCTTCTTCTGATATATACATACTGTCATCTACCTCTGTCTGTTTCTTACGTTGGTTGTCTGCAGTGCATGCATGCAAAAAACACTATGTAGTATGTACTATGCTATGCATATGTAATACATATATACTTTGTGCTGTTTTTCATGACACAAACTTTGGTAGAACTCGCGATATGTCTATGTCATGTACATCCCCTCACAATTTGGATTATGTTCAGTAGGCATCGCACCCGATTTCTGTAATTTTATCGATATATAATTACGAAAACCTGAAGACCAAATTTTCAACCAATCTTCATATTATGGTCCATTGGTCCCTCCCCTGCTAATTGCTTTAAGCAATCGTTCAGTATCTACTTTTTTTAGCAGAGTTTTTGCTGTAATTTTGTTTTGTCCTAGCAAAAAGACAGCAAAATAACTACTTTAGTAAATAGGCATGAATCCAAAAGATATGAATAGTGACAATCCGACGTTCTATACCAAACACCATGCCTTCCTAATGACCCCACTTAAAGGCGAATTAAATTAAAACTTAACTAGTTTAGCATTTTTTATAGGCTTTTAGCATTGATTATATTCATGCACTTTTAGAATTTATATTTATAGCTTGGGTTCGATTTTTTCTGGAGGCAGAGTCTTAAAAGTTGTCACTAATAGATTGTATATCGCACACACTTTATTATCTCTGCGTTAATGCAAAATACTTTATTATCTCCTTTTAAAGATATTAGTAGTAAATTTTACCTAATCCATGATATATATGATACATCCGCCCCTTGAACCATCCCAATGCTCTATTTCAGTTCATAAAATATGCCGTATGATAAGTGGCATGACCATCTAAACACGTGGCATGCATGCATTATACTAGTCCAGCTAGAACTATGAACCTTATGTCTATTAAATCCAAAAATAAAATAAAATTAAAAGGTACATAAATGGTCCAAAAACAATCAAGATCCTCTTGTCAGGAAGATCTTCACTTTGGGGACCAATTCATATGCTCATGTAACAGTTATACTTCCTAACCTTATCGAAAAACAACTGACGAATCTTCGAAAATCTTGTTTTAAGTACGGCAGTCCAATCGATACGACACATTTATTGTAGTATATATGAACACTCTTGTTTAAACGTTAAAATTGTATTAAAAAAATATATTTAAAAGTCTACATATATATAATTAGATATGAAACACCTTTATTAAGTTGTCTTTACGTTTGAATATGCTTCTTTAGTACAAAATTTGTGCCAAACAACTTAGCTTCTCAAGCGAAAGAGAGTGTTATAATACTTATAATTCTAACAGCACAAATTTTCTTTTTATATATTTGCAGACGTAATTTAACTTATTATGTCATGTTTCTACTCTATTTTCTAGATAACTAGTTCTATTTATTGTGAGTTACAATTGTTTTTAACTTTTTTCTTTTTGAATCTTTCGCGGAAAAACTGTCTCCGCTACTGCACGTGACACCGCTTAGTTCCACATGCATCCACCCCTCTGTATATTTTTTTTTTTTTTACACTATCGATATATATTAAGCTTTTTTGAGAATATATAAAACTCACTATCTTGACATTAATGTATGTACAGGTGGGACGAGAGGAGTTCAGTAGTGACACCAGAAGAGGAGGTTTTTTACTTGGTGGGATTTCTGAGGTCGGCATTGACAAACAGTGACGAGACACAGACATTAGAGTACCTCAGCAATCAAAACTACGAAATATTGAAGTTTTGTAAAGATGCAAATATCAAAATCAAACAATACCTGCCTCATTACACAACACAAAAAGAATGGAGGGACCATTTTGGAGATAAATATTGGACCAGATTTCAACAAAGGAAATTAGAGTTTGACCCAAGACATATTTTAGCTACCGGCCAACGTATTTTCATGCCTTCTTTTAATCCTAATACTGCCTCTTGGTGACGCATGCTATAGTTTGTTTTAAGATATTAATTAGGACTATGATCAAATTTAATTAGTTATAGATTGATAGGATGTCTAATATATTTGTTGTACATATCAAGGGAAAAAAAAAAAGAACAAGAATTAATTCACTTAATTATTTAGTAATGGTTCTGCTTGGGTTACAAGTTTTTGGACTTGTAATTTTTTTTCTCTTCTTATTTTTCCCCTTTTTTTCTTCTAACCGTGTAGTACAGTTTAGGAGTGGTTGGCTTTTAATTTGTCATTTTACAGGCATGAGATTTAATTATTTTCAGTGCCTCATTAATCTGATTGATCAAGTAAGAGGTCGTCCTCAAGAATATTACAAAATGACAATAAAAGAAGAAAAAGACATTATTTGTAGTCATGAATCACCGTACGTAGTCCTTGTGACTTTTGGCATTATTCAAATCTTATAATTCACGAGGTAAAGGAATGCATGAGCATTGAATAACGAAACAAATTTGGGTGCCAATATCTCGTAAAAATTACGTGGGGTGCCCTATTTGGTCGTCCCCATTTAACCTATACCCATATTTTTAAAATTATTTAATATATACTCTAATTTTTTTAACTTCAGGCGCCTCCTTCCTGCTACCTGTGCAAACTTCAGCTTATTTAGTGCTGAAGTTCTTAAAAATGAACTAAATAACTTCAGCATCTTCTGCTGAAGTTTTTGAAAAGCTTTATGACAAAACTAATGAATCTAGGACAAACTTCAGCTTATTTAGTGCTGAAGTTTTTACAAATGAATTAAATAACTTCAGCATCTTATGCTGAAGTTTTTGAAAAAGCTTTACGAAAAACTATTGAATCCAGGACAAAAGTTCAGCTAAAACATGCTTAAGTACAGCAAATAGAGAACAAAACTTCAGCTAGTAGAATGCTTAAGTTCAGCAATTACAAACAACTTCAGGTCCGGCTCCTAGAATGCTCACTAACCAAGTAAACAGAACGACCTGATCCCGCTTGCAATCCACATACTAGGAAAGTAATCCACACATTGAAGCAACAATCACACTCATACATTGCACACTCTACACTTACCAATACAACTCCATCGTTCAATGAATTTCATTATCCGTAAAGTACATTATAACTTGCATCGAAGAAATTTCCATCACTCGAGTCATTCCCAGACTCCACCTCTGTAGGTCATAACTGATTCACCAACATACCTCGAACCGAAACCAATACAACACATAATCGTGTAATCAACTTATCATTAGCGGACTCCCTCACTTGGCTCAAAGCCAAAGATCAAGACAAATAATAACTCGCGATGCCCATACGCTATCACTGCCACCATATTGTGATGAGATTCAACTAAATCCTTCATAATTTCATATGAACCAAACCATCTAACCCTCAATTCTTATCAGAATACCTGGCAGAAAAATAAATACAAAACGGGTAGACTTATTCTTTTTTCTTCAAATTTTCGAACTCCACAGCCCTAGGAACGAATTTCTTCACCAAATATCATCCCCAAGTCATAGGTAATCAATTCTAAACTTTACTCCTTCAATTACCCATTGTTTTTCATCACTTTTAAATCAAAAACTAAGAATTTTCATGGTAAAAATTGAGGGTTTGGGTAGAATTAGGGAATTTTATAAAAATCGAATCTTTACCTCGAATTGAGGTCGGATTTCGAAATTAACTGTATATTTGTTTTTGTGATTGCCTTTGCTACTTCAGGCCCGTATGCCTGAAGTTTATGCGAAAAGTGGGTACGCTTGCAAAAAAATTTGCAAAGCGGGTATAAGTTAAAACGTAACACAAAAAGTGGGTATAGATGCAAATGCCCCCAATATCTCGTAACTTCGTTTGCATGTCAATATAGGGTGAAAATAGCACGGGCAGCCAGTTTTGAGATTGGTAATAGAAAAATAGCCAACATTTGCAAAGTCATTGAAAAATAACCACTATTTTACTGCAACATGGAAAGTTCCAGCATAATATACTGGAGATTGGCGCACATGTGTATGAACTTCCAGCATATTATGCTGGAACTCCTACACTTCCAGCATAATATACTGGGGATTAGAGTACATGTGTATGAACTTCCAGCATATTATGCTGGACCAGTATATTATATTGGAACTCCAGTATTTTATGCTGGAAATCCAGTATATTATACTATTCCACAGTATATTATGCTGGAACTCCAGTATATTATGCTGGAATATTTTTCATATTTTGAACAGTGTTTCCGTTCAGATTTATCTTTACATGAAAAGTGGCTAAATTTCGATTACTTCTGAAACTGTGGCTATTTTTCAATTACCACTTGTAAATCTAGTTAATTCCCCAATATAGGGGAAAAGAGTGGAAGAGTAGACAAACAACCATTCTTAGGGTTGCTATTTAGGAAGTAGTAACTACTTATTTTATCTTGAAAATCTGAACTGAAAATCTTGATTTCAGGACAATTCAATATAATTTTGTCACAAAAAATTATACTAAAAATAGATATTCACAAAAAGAGTGGAAGAGTATATAAACAATCATTCTTAGGGTTGCTATTTAGGAAGTAGTAACTACTTATTTTGTCTCAAAAATTTGAACTGAAAATCTTGATTTGAGGAGTATGATTTTGTCACAAAAAATTATACTAAAAAAATATATATTCACGATATATTGGTTAATTTTAAATAATAATCCATTAGAATGGCTGCCCGGTATCATTTTTTACCGGAAAAGAGCTCGTATGTTAAGAAAATAAGAAATTGCCTAAATAACGTAATAAATCAAGCTATCATTAAGCCGCATAAAGAAGAGGAAAATCTATTAGAGTAAATATTATACTCTTTTAAGTTACAGAAAAAAGACTATACACACTGGTAATTGTTATAAAATAACGACTGTAAAGTAAATAACCCAAAGACAAGTATAAAGAGAGAGTGATATATTATTCAACTTTCAAACTAATGTCCATAATGAACTGAAATCTCCTTTATTTATAGAAGAAAAGAAGTTGCTCTGTAAGTTGCTACTGTAAGCTGCTGTGTAAGCTGCTTGTAAGCTACTATTGCAAGTTGCTGTGTAAGTTGCTTGTAAGCTGCTACTGTAAGCTGCAACTGCAAGCGACTGTGTAAGCTACTTGTAAGCTGCTACTGTACAAAATATAGATAATCTTCTACTGTGGGTAATATTTATCCATAACAGAGTACTAAAATGTTAAGCTTCTTCAGGAGGCTTATTTCCAATAGGGTACCAAATAGATAAACATATTACGGCGGAGTCCCATATGGATAAGCTTCTTCATGAAGCTTATTTACAACGGAGTACTAAATGAACATCCATAATATAATATATATTTATAACATTCCCCCTTGGATGTTCATTAAAAGATAATGTGTCTCATTAAAACCTTACTAGGAAAAATCCCATGGGAAAGAATCCTAGTGAAGGAAAAAGAGTACACATATTTAGTAATACGCATTGTTAGGTGCCTCATTAAAACCCTTATAAGGAAAACCATGTGGGGAAAAACCTTAGTAAGGAAAAAAGAGTGCATCGCATATTTTACTCCCCCTGATGAAAACCTTGTTTCAAATATCTGAGTCTTCGCATTTCAATCTTGTATACCATCTTCTCAAAAGTTGAAATTGGCAAAGATTTCTTGAAGAATCTTCTAGTTCTTCAGTATATGCTTAATTGAATTCTCAAATAAATCATTTTAAAAATGGCAAATGATAACTTCATATTTATCATGCCATGTGTTATCTCTTAGTAAACTTCTGATTTACTATGGCATAAACTTTTGCATTAGTAAACTTCTGATTTACTGTGGCTACTTTTGTATTAGCAAATTTCTGATTTACTGTAGCTACCTTTGCCTCAGTAAAACTTCTGATTTACTGTGACTTCTTTTGCATTAGTAAACTTCTGATTTACTGTGGCTACTTTTGTATTAGCAAATTTCTGATTTACTGTAGCTACCTTTGCCTCAGTAAAACTTCTGATTTACTGTGACTTCTTTTGCATTAGTAAACTTCTAGTTTACTATGATACATGATGTAGTACAAATTAAAAAATAAGGCGGGTAACTTCTTGCATATATATTATTTTACCCCATATGATTGTGAAAACATGAATATTTTCAATCTTCCAATCATTTATAGTCTCAATATGATAGCCATTCGTATTAGTAAACTTCATGTTTACTACAACATATGTTCTGACCATATTTGATAATATGAATGACATATTTGTATATAAACTCTTCTAGAGCCTTCATATATTATCCACAATCTAATATTTATCAGACACTACCAGTGTCATGTGTTTTCTAGACAAACAATTAGCTCTTCAGGAGTTATTGATACATTTTGTACTATCAAATATGCTCAGACATTTCTGGTATCATAAGAGAAAATCATAATCAAATAAGCAATTAAAGCTAATTCTAAATTTTTAAATGACGTATTTCTACCACTAATGTCACGACCCAAAATTCATAAAGGTCGTGATGGCGCCGGACCCCACGGTCAAGCAAGTCAACACTTAATAATTAACGAAATCTTTATTATAATATTTTGAAATCATTCTTTTTTTTATTTTCTTAAATAGAATTATCGAACTTCTAATAAGTAAACAATAACCTCTTTAGCAAATTTAAATAGTGAATGAATCCCATAACAAATCCCAGAACCCGGTATCACAAGTGCATGAGCGAACTTTTAACAATTTATACAGTTACTTCAATGCTTGTCCGAAATACAAGTTGAACAAGGAATTTAAAAATAAAAATACAATACATAGAGGAAGACTCTGTCGGCTGCGGGTCGTCTCCGGATGATGCAGCTCGTCTAAGTCTCCAAGTCAGCTACATCGCTGTGAAAGTACCTGTGCAATAAAAGTGCACAGCAAGTGTAACATGAGTACGAAAACAACGTGTACTCAGTAAGTATCCCGCTTAACCTCAGAGAAGTAGTGATGAGAGGTCGAATTTGACACTTGTTAGAGGTCAATTTAGTATAATCAAGTGAGACACTAAACAGGAATATCATAGGCAATTTAATAAAAATCAGGGATAAAGAATATCAACTTCTTTCTCATTCAGCACTTTAAATCTTTGTCATTTCAGTTGACAAATTTATAATTCACAGGCCAATAAGCAGGTAATAATTACAGAAAGTACGCAACAATTATCATGTGCAAGAAATACCGAGGGTCGAACGGCGCAGACCAACAATAATAAAATATGCACTGTCGAAGGGTCGAACGGCTCGAACCATAGATACATCTATTTTTCCCGCTCGCGAATCGATCATGCGACGCGGTTAGTGGTGGAAAATGGGCGGGTAGGGTTGGATTTGGGCGGATTAAAAATGGGTTGGGTCTCAACCCGCCCATATTTCACGCGGGTAAAAAGCGGATTGGGTGTCAAATGGGCGGGTTGAATATGGGTTAACCCATATTATATAAGTGTATTTTTTTTCTAATGCAATTTATACGGGTTGTATTTTTTCTAAAACTCTTCTCAACTTTCCCCACCCTATTCCTTACCCTCACCAACCC
>ML259562.1:93752-113195 GCA_005239495.1 Nicotiana undulata | reverse complement strand
AACAGTAATAATATAAGACAGGATATAACGAAATGCAGTAGACATGTGAGGCAGTAAGTAGCAAATACACATCAAGTACGGAAATCCAGGTAACTACTGAGAATAACGACAATGTACACTTTCCCTTTCTCCCAAATATCAGTCAAGTCAATATCAATGAAAACAGTACCAAATAGCCAAGCGCACACAAGGGTAAGACAACCGGCCGGAGTCGTAAGGAAATAACTGATTGGACGTAAAGCTTTCCCCGTTTGGTGAATCATACCTGCGACTCGGGTGCTGACACATTTATACTGAATTACTATAAAGCTCCCCTCGATCGCGAATCATGCTTGCGACTCGAGTGCTGACTCTTATAACGATTTATCATAAAGCTCCCATCGATCGCGAATCATACCTGCGACTCGTGTGCTGAACAAGTAGTGCCTCCAAATCTTCAAAGCATGAACAATCACCGCCAACTCTAAGTCCTGCACATGGTAATTCTTCTCATGAACCTTCAGGCGAAGCGAAGCATAAGTGATAACTCTCCCATACTGCATCAACACACATCCCAACACGATGCGTGAAGCATCGCAGTACATAGTATACATCCCAGAACCGGAAGACAATGCCAGAACAGGTGCTGAGGTCAATGCTGACTTGAGCTTCTGAAATCTCGCCTCACACTCGTCGGACCATTGAAACTGGGTATTCTTCTGATTCAATCTAGTCAATGGAGCTTCAATAAAAGAGAATCCCTCCACAAATCGGCGATAATAGCCTGTTAGACCTAGAAAACTCCTTATCCCTGTAGCTGAAGTAGGACGTGGCCAACTCTAAACTGCCTCAATCTTCTGTGGATCAATCTTGATACCCTCTCCGGATACCACATGCCCCAGAAATGCAACAGATTCTAACCAGAACTCGCAGTTGGAGAACTTAGCATACAACTTCTGTTCCCGCAAGGTCTGGAGCACAACTCTCAAATGCTGCTCATGCTCACCCAGGCTCCGAGAGTAAATCAAGATGTCGTCAATGAAGACAATGACGAAGGAATCGATATACGGCCTGAATACCCTATTCATTAAGTCAATGAATGCTGCTAGGGCATTAGTCAAACCAAAGGACATCACCAGGAACTCATAATGGCCATATCTGATACGAAATGCATTCCTCGGAACATCTGAAGCCCGAATCTTCAACTGATGATAACCTGATCTCAAATCAATCTTGGAAAACACATGAGCACCCTGCAACTGGTCAAACAAATCATCAATGCGTGGCAGAGGATACTTATTCTTAATAGTAACCTTATTCAACTGGCGAAATCAATACACATCCGCATAGACCCATCCTTCTTCTTCACAAATAGAACTGGAGCACCCCATGGCGATACACTCGGCCTGATGAACCCCTTAGCCAACAACTCCTCAAGCTGCTCCTTCAACTCCTTCAACTCTTTAGGAGCCATACGATACAGGGGAATGGAAATAGGCTGAGTATCTGGAGCCAAATCAATACAAAAGTCTATATCTCGATCTAGAGGCATGCCTAGAAGATCTGAAGGAAACACATCTGGAAACTCTCGAACCACTGGCACTGAATCAATAGTCGGGGACTCGGCAGTGGTGTCCCGCACATATGCAAGGTAAGCCAAACACTCCTTCTCGACCATATGCCAAGCCTTCACGAAAGAAATGACCTGGCTGGATGCATTAACTGAAGAACCCCTCCACTCCAACCTAGGCGACTCAGGCATGGATAAAGTAACTATCTTGGCATGGCAATCCAACACAACATGATGAGGAGATAGCCAATCCATGCCTAGAATAACCTCGAAATCAACCATGTCGAGCAATAAAAGGTCTGCTCTAGTCTCGAACCCATAGAAGGTAATCACACAAGACCGATAGACCTGGTCTACCACCACGGAATCACCCACAGGAGTGGACACATATATGGGAGAACCCAAGGACTCACGAGGAACATCCAGAAAATGAGCAAATAGTACTGAAACATATGAATATGTGGACCCTGGGTCAAATAGTACTGAAGCCTCTCTACCACATACTGAGATAATAGCTGTGATCACGGCGTCTGAGGCCACTACATCTGTTCTGGCCGGAATGGCATAAAATCTAGCTGTAGCACCTGAAGACTGGGCTCCCCCGGAGTGAACAGGAGCTGGCTGACCCCCTCCTGGCTGGCCTCCCCCTCTAGGACGACCCGTGCCGACCTGTCATCCACTTCTAGGTGGCCGGACTGCTGGTATTGAACTCATACGCTGATAACCCTGCTGGACTGTCTTGCCCTGAAACCTGGGACAATCCCTCCTCATATGGCCTAAATCTCCGCACTTGTAACACCTCACAGGTGGCCTATCCTGGTGTCCCAAAGAAGAGGCATCCTAAATGGACGGAGTGCGGTGTGAACCCTCTGGCATAGCACTGAAATAAGAACCGGAGGATCTCTGGCGACTAGAGTAACCGCTGGGTGAACTATGGATGGCTGGAGGATGGTAGGAGCGCTCTGGCATGACACTGACCTGAGGCCTCACTGGAACACCTCGGGGAGGTGGTGGAGGTGCTGAATATGAATGCCTGATGGGCTGACCACCCCCAAACTGACCTCTGCTCCTAGCTGGGGCATCCCTGAAATCCCGGAGAACCTAGACCTCTTGTCCTGCTGACCCTGCTCCATGCTCCTCAACTGATAACCCTCGATCCTGCGAGCAATCTCTACCACGAGCTGATAAGGAGTACCCATCTCCATTTCTCGAGCCATAGTGGCCCTAATACCCGGATGCAACCCAACCACGAACCTCCGCACACTCTTCGCATCTGTAGGTAGTATAATAAGTGCATGGTGTGATAGCTCTGAAAATCTGGCCTCATAATCTGTCACTGTCAACTGCCCCTGCTATAGCTGCTCAAACTGATGCCGCAACTCTTCCCTCTCAGAGGGTGGAACATATCTGTCCAAGAACATCTGCGTGAACTGCTCCCAAGTGACAGGAGGAGAATCTGCTGGCCTGCTGAATACATAGGACTGCCACCACGTGCGAGCTCTGCTCTCTAACTGAAATGTAGTGAAATCCACTCCATGGGACTCTAGGATCCTCATGTTGTGCAGTCTGTCCCTGCACCTATAAATGAAGTCATGGGCATCCTCACCTCGCTCACCCCCAAAGACTGGAGGGCGCAACCGAGTCCATCTATCCAACATCTTCTGCTGATCGCCCTCTGCAACTGGTCAGGGCTCTGGTGCTTCTACTACAGGCTGGACCCCACCCACGGGCGGTGTACCCGGGGTATGATGTGCTGCTGTAGCCTTTCCTTCGGCCTCGGCGGTAGGGGTCTGAACTCCCCCTCCTACCTGTGAAGTGGCAGGATCTACTGGAAATAAACCATCCTAGGACATGGTGTCCATGAATCTGATCATATGGCCCATGACCTCCTGGAAGCCCGATGCCGTCATAAAGTCCACTAGGGCAGGTGCTACTGGAGGCACCTCATCCTGCTTCTCTATGATAGGGTCCTCTGGTGGTGCGACTGGTATAGTTCTGGGACGCCCTCGTCCCCTACCTCGGGCAAGTGCCCTACCCCTGCCTCTACCACGACCTCGAGCAGCAGGGGTAGCGGCATCTCCCGGATCAGGAACATCATATGCACGCGTTGTCACAACCCAAATCCTAACCTAGGTCGCGATAGCGCCCAACAGCGGGGTTAGGCCAGCCAACATGAATGACACCATGAGTTACCTTCCCAGTTGCCTAACATTCCAACATTTACCAATTTTTAATCAGATATGAATATGATAATAGCCTGCGATATGAAGTAATACCATGAATACGTGAACCCAACGATAAACATGACTATATAATATATACAACCCAAAAACCCAAAATATACGCTACATGTGTGCCAGGAACTAGTGTCACGAGTGTCACGGGCAACTATTGGGATATACAATATACATATAGATACAAATCCATAGTCTGGATGAAATAGACGGGGAAAAATAACAAAAGGAACTTCAGGGTGCTGCTAGGAGGTCGCCAGGAAGAGCAGCTCACCGTGAAGTCTAATCACACAAATCAGTATCTAGCACCAGCCTCATAATCAGATGTACCAGCCTCCGGACCTGTACAATCAAGTACAGAAGAAGAAATGCAACATGAGTACATAAATAAATATGTACCCAGTGAGTATCCCGTCTAAACTCGAAGGAGTAGTGACGAGAGGTCGACTAGATACTCACTAAGGTCCAGCAATATAATATAAAAAGAGACATGGCTAAAGAGTAGGCATTTGAAGCCGAAAACAACAAGTTCATAAATAAATAATGTAATCGAAGTAACAACTGAAAATGAACTGCAAGTGCCAAATCCTCTGTTTACACAATACATATCAATCCCACTATAAGTGACTCAGACTCAAGTGATAATACAATACCAGAACAAGACAACCGACCGGAGTCATAAGGGCTGATGTCATAAGCTACCCACCATCGCAAATCATACCTGCGACTTGTGTGCTGACTCGAAAATGATAAGCTCCCCACGATCGCGAATCTTACCTGCGACTCGTGTGCTGACTCGATAATGATAAGCTCCCCACTATCGCGAATCTTACCCGTGACTCGTGTACTGACTCGATAATGATAAGCTACCCACGATCGCGAATCTTACCTGCGACTCGTGTACTAACTCGATAATGATAAGCTCCCCACGATCGCGAATCTTACCTGCGACTTATGTGCTGACTCGATAATGATAATCTACCCACGATCGCGAATCTTACCTACGACTCGTGTGTTGAATCGATAATGATAAGCTACCCACGATCGCGAATCTTACCTGCGACTCGTGTTCTGAATCGATAATGGTAAATGCATATTCATATATATAGGTTTATATGTGTACCGACTCAACAGTGAACCCAACAGGACCGTGCCAATACCACTGTAGCCAACTGGGATTGAAATAATAATATTTCACCTTTCCATGTCATCTCAACAACAATCACAACTTACAATACATACAAGGTACAAATAAGGCACATAGAGGCATGAGACCTAATGCTACCCGACATAGCAATATAGTCGCCACGTACGGACTCTAGCGTAATTGAATCAATTTAAGTTCGAAGAAGAAGAATTAACCAATAAACCCAAAATTAGGTATTCTTGAAGGATTTTTGAATTTCGACCCCAGGCCCACACGTTCGGATTTCGAGAATTCTCGAAGGAATCACTTACCCGAAGCCTAAGGATCATAATTATGTGATTTATACTTGAATTCATAACGAGAATTGAATAGTTCACCAAATTCCCAAAAATCCCATTTACTACTCTAAACCTAGATTTTTCTAAGATTTAGTAGTTAATTCCTTTGACAATTCATGAATTAAACTAGTAAAATAGAGTGAAATTACTTACCTCTACTGGAAGTGGGTCGAGGAATGGTTTTCTCAAGATCTTAGAACCCTTAAATGGAGGTTGGAATGAGTGTAAGTGAAGAAAACCCGAGTTTTGACATCTAAATACAGGCTGCCTACAGGGGTTTCTGCACCTGCGACCTTGGTCCCGCACCTGCGGTCCCGCACATGCGGAAAATTGTCGGGGGAGCTGGGCTCGCACCTGCGGAGTTGGGGGCCGCACCTGCTGAAAATGGTCCGCACCTACGAGGCTGGGACCGCAGGAGCGGTCTCGCACCTGCGGCTGGGCAACCGCAACTGCGGTCACACCAGCTACAGCTGCACCAACAGTGTTTTTAGCTGGTTTTTGGCCTCGTGGGTGTCCGGGAGGCACCTGAGCCCACTTGAGCCCCCATCTAAATATACCAACAAGTCCCAAATCATTATACGGACTTGCTCGAGCCCACAGAACACTCAAAACAATGCTAAAACTCGAAATCAAATCCCAAAACCCCTGAATTCATAACTTAATACTTTCAAACTCTAGATTTCTATAACGATGCACCGAACCGACCTATACAACTCGGAATGACTTCAAATTTTGCAGACAAGTCATAAATGACCATACAGAACTATTCCCGGTCCCGATAGCATAAAATCACGTTCCAATCCAAATTTCAAACTTAAGGAAACCCTGATTTCCATTTCGGGCGCTGAAATGCTCTCGGGTCATCGAAAACCCGAGTCGAAAATACACCCAAGTCCAAAATCATCAGACGAAGCTACTGGAGCTGTCAGAACTCGATTCCGAGGTCGTTTGCTCAAAATGTTGACCGAAGTCAAACTTGGCCAAATATGCGAACCTTAAGGAACCAAGTGTTCCTAAATCACTCAAACCATTCCCGAATCCCGAACCATCCGTCCCCGCAAGTCATAAAGAACGAATAGACGCTATGGAAGGTTTCATTTAGGGGAACGGGATCCTAATACGCAAAACGACCGGTCGGGTCGTTACATTTTCCCCCTCTTAAACAAACATTCGTCCTCGAACGGGTCTAGAATCGTACCTGGAGTGCTGAATAGCTGTGGATATATGCTCCGCATGTCCTCCTCGGACTCCGAAGTCGCCTCCTCAACTGGTTGGCCCCTCCACTGGACCTTTACTGCAGAAACTGTCTTGGACCTTAACTGGCGGTCCTGTCTATCAATAATAGCTACTGGCTCCTCCTCGTAGCCCAACTTCTCATCTAACTGAATCGTGTTGTAATCAACTACGTGAGAGAAGTTGGCGTGATACCTCCGAAGCATGAATAAATGGAAAATCGGATGAACTCCTAATAAGGCTGGAGGTAGAGCAAGCTCATAAGCGACCTCTCCTACTCGTCTCAACACCTCGAATGGGCCTATAAACCTGGGGCTCAGCTTGCCCTTCCTCCCGAACCTCATGATACCCTTCATCGGCGAAACCTTCAGCATAACCTTATCTCCCTCCATAAATGCTACATCACGCGCCCGCTGATCTGCGTAACTCTTCTGTCTGGATTGACCTGTGCGGAGTCTCTCCTAAATAATCTTCACCCTATCCAAAGCATCTCTCACCAGATTTGTGCCATATAACTTGGCCTCGCTAGGCTCAAACCACCCGATAGGAGAATGACATCGCCGACCATATAGAGCCTCAAACGTAGCCATCTCGATGCTGGATTGATAACTGTTATTGTATGCAAACTCCGCCAAAGGCAAGAATTGGTCCCACTGACCGCCAAAATCAATCACACAAGCCCTGAGCATATCCTCCAAAATCTGAACTGTACGCTCTGACTGGCCATCAGTCTGAGCGTGAAATGCTGAACTGAGGTCTATCTGAGTGCCCATATCACTGTGCAAAGCTCTCCACAAGTGCGAAGTGAACTGAGGATCTCGATCTGATATAATAGACACCGGCACACCGTGCCAGCCTCTCTATAGTGTAAGTAGTATCCACAGGAATGAAATGCGCCGATTTGGTCAATCTATCCACAATGACCCAAACTGCGTCAACCTTCCGCAAATTCTGAGGCAACCTAACCACGAAGTCCATAGTGATGCACTCCCATTTCCACTCAGGAATGGGCATCTGCTGAAACAAGCGTCTTGGCCTCTGGTGCTCGTACTTGACCTGCTGACAATTAAGACACCTATCCACATACTGCACTATATCCTTCTTCATCCGCCTCCACCAGTAATGCTGCTTCAAATCATGATACATCTTCGTCGCTCCTGGATGAACAAAATACCGAGAACTGTGCGCCTCTACTAGAATCTTCTCCCTCAGGCCATCAATATCAGGAACACATAATCGGCCTTGGAGTCTCAGAACGCCATCCTCGCCCAAGGAAACCTCCTTGGCCCTACCCTGGACCACCGTATCCCGAAGCTCTACAAGACGTGGATCATCAAACTGTCGAGCCTTAATCTCCCCCAACAATCAAGACTGAGCAACTACATGAGCCAAAACTCGACGAGGCTCCGAAAAGTCAAATCTCACAAGGCGATTGGCCAAGGACTGAATATCCAAGGCTAAAGGTCTCTCCTCAGCTGCAATGTAGGCCAAGCTACCCATACTCGCTGCCCTCCTGCTCAAAGTATCTGCTACTACATTCGCCTTGCCCGGGTGATACAAAATAGTGAGATCATAGTCTTTTAACAACTCAAGCCATCTCCGTTGCCTCAGATTAAGGTCCCTCTGCTTAAACAAATGCTGCAAATTGCGGTGGTCGGTGTAGACCTCACATGACATACCATACAAATAGTGCCGCCAAATCTTCAAAGCATGAACAATCGACGCCAACTCTAAGTCGTACACAAGATAATTCTTTTCATGAACCTTCAGCTGGCGCGAATCATAAGAAATAACCTTGCCATCCTGCATCAACACACATCCCAACTCGACACGTGAATCGTGGCAATATACAGTATACATCCTAGACTCAGAAGGCAATGAAAGAATTGGTGCTGAGGTCAATGCTGACTTGAACTTCTGAAAGCTCGCCTCACACTCGTCGAACCATCGAAACTGGGCATTCTTCTGAGTCAATCTAGTCAATGGAGCTGCAATAGAAGATAATCCCTCCACAAATTGTCGATAATAGCCTGCTAGACCCAGAAAACTCCTGATCTCTGAAGCTTAAGTAGGACGCGCCCAACTCTGAACGGCCTCAATCTTCTGCTGATCAACCTTGATACCCTCTCCGGATACCACATGCCCCAAGAATTCCACAGACTCTAACCAGAACTCGCACTTGGAGAACATAACATATAGCTTCTGCTCTCGCAAGGTCTGAAGCACAACTCTCAAATGCTGCTCGTGCTCACCAAGGCTCCGTGAGTAGACCAATATATCATCAATGAAAACAATAACGAAGGAGTTGATAAATGGCCTGAAAACCCTATTCATCAAGTCCATAAATGTTGTTAGGGCATTATTCAAGCCGAAGGACATCACTGGAAACTCATAATGGCCATATATGTTGTGAAATGCAGTCTTCGGAACATCAAAAGCCCGAATCTTCAACTGGTGATAACCCGATCTTAGATCAATCTTAGAAAAAACCCGAGCACCCTGTAACTGGTCAAACAAATAATCAATGCGCGGTAGAGGATACGTATTCTTGATGGTTACCTTATTCAACTGATGATAGTCAATGCACATCCGCATAGATGCATCCTTCTTTTTCACAAATAAGACCGGAGCACCCCACGGTGACACACTCGGCCTGATGAACCCCTTGGCCAACAACTCCTCAAGCTGATCCTTCAACTCCTTTAGGTCCTTAGGAGCCATACAATAAGGGGGAATGGAAATAGGCTGAGTATCTGGAGCCAAATCAATACAGAAGTCTATATCTCGATCTGGAGGCATGCCTGGAAGATCTGAAGGGAACACATCTGGAAACTCTCGAACAACCGGCACTGAATCAATGGTAGGAGATTCGGCGGTTGTGTCCCGCACAAAAGCAAGGTAAGCTAAGCAACCCTTCTCGACCATGTGTCGAGCCTTCATATAGGAAATGACGCGACTGAATGCACTAACTGAAGAACCCCTCAAATCTAACCTCGACGACTTATGCATGGCTAATGTAACTGTCTTGGCATGGCAATCCAACACAAAATGATAAGGAGATAGCCAATCCATGCCGAAAATAACCTCAAAATCAACCATATCGAGCAATAACAGGTCGTCTCTAGTCTCAAGCCCGCAGAAGGTAATCATACAAGATCGGTAGACCCGGTCTACTACCACAAAATCGCCCACAAAAGTGGACACATACAATGGAGAACCCAAGGACTCATGAGGAACATACAAAAAATTAGCAAATAATACGGAAACGTATGAGTATGTAGACCCTGAATCAAATAACACTGAAGCCTCCCTACCACAGACTGAAATAATACCTGTAATCACGACGTCTGAGGCCACTATGTCTGATCTGGCCGGAATAGCATAGAATCTGGCTGTAGCACCTGAAGACTGGGCTCCCCCAGAACGAGCTGGAGTTAATTGACCCCCTCCTGACTGGCCTCCCCCTCTAGGACGACCCCTGCCAACCTGACCCCCCACCCCTAGGTGGTCGAACTGCTGGTGCTGAAATCATAGGCTGGTGACTCTGCTGCATGGCCTTGCCCCGATAGTGGGGGAAATCCCTCCTCACGTGGCCTAAGTCCCTACACACGTAGCATCTCAAATGTGACATATCTTGCTTTCCTGTGGAGTAAGAGTCCCGAATGGCTGGAGTGCAATGAGAGTCATCTGACACAGCACTGAAACAAGAATCGGAGGATCTATGACGACTGGAGTAACCACTGCATGAACTGTGGATGGCTGGAGGACGGTAGGAGCACTCTGGCATGGCACTGGACTGAGGCCTCGCTGGAACACCCCTAGGAGGTAGTGGAGGTGCTGTATATGAAGGTCTACTGAACTGACCACCTCCGAACTGACCCCTGCCCCTAGATGGAGCACCCCTGAAGTCACCTGAGAATCTGGCCCTCTTGTCCTGCTGACCCTGCTGACGCTGCTGACCCTGATCCCTGCTCCTCAGTCGGTATCCCTCATTTCGTCGAGCTATCTCGACTACAAGATGATATGGGGTACCCATCTCTACCTCTCTGGCCATAGAGCTCCTGATACCTGGATGTAAGCCTGCCATGAACTGCCGCACCCTCTCGACATCAGTGGGCAATATCATGAGAGAATGGCAGGATAACTCTGAAAACCTCACCTCATAATCCGTCACAGACATCTGTCCCTGCTCTAACCGCTCAAACTGACCCCGAAGCTCCTCCCTCTCAGAGGGCGGAAGGTATCTATCCAGAAATAGCTGAGTAAACTGGCTCCACGTGACAAGAGAAGAATCCGCTGGCCTGCTAAGATTATATGACTTCCACCAGCGGCAAGCTCGACCTTCAAGCTGAAATGTAGTAAAGTCTACCCCATGAGACTCTAATATCCTCATATTGTGCAGTCTGTCCCTGCACCTGTCAATGAAATCCTGGGCATCCTCGCCCCGCTCACCCCCGAAGACTGGAGGGCGAAGCCGGGTCTTTCTATCTAGCATCTTCTGATGGCTGCCCTCTGTAACTGGCCTGGGATCTGGCTGTGCTACTATAGGCTGAACTCCACCCATGGGCGGTGTACCCGGAGTGTGATGTGCTGCTGCCTGTTTGGTGGCCTGAGTGTTAAGGGTATGAACTCCCCCTCCCGCCTGGGAAGTGGCAGGATCTACTGGAAGTACGTCTTCCTGGGACATGGTGTACATGAATCTCAACATGCGACCCATGACCTCCTGGAAGCCTGGCGCCGTCATAAAGTCCGCTGGAGCAGGAGCAACGGGAGGCAACTCATCCCGCTCCTCGATAATAGGGTCCTCTAGTGGTGCAATTGGTATGAATCTGGGATGCCCTCGTCCCCTGTCTTGAGCAGGTGCCCTACACCTGCCCCTGCCACGGCCTCGAGCGGCGGGGGGTAGCAACCTCTCCCGGATCAGGAACATGAGAAGCACACGTCCTCACCGTCTGTGAGAGAGTAGAAGATCAAATTTGACTACATCATCGGTTACGATAGGATATGAACGAAGAGGAGTTTCTTAACACCCTATAGCCTCCTGAAGATAAGTACAAACGTCTTCGTACCGATCCGCAAGTCTCTACTGGGTCTGCCCGTGACTCGCTAGACTACGTGAACCTAACGCTCTGATACCACCCTTTCACGACCCAAATCCTAACCTAGGTTGCGATGGCACCCAACAACGGGGTTAGCCAGCCAACATGAATGACACCATGAGTTACCTTCCTCAGTTGCCTAACATTCCAACATTTACAAATTTTAAATCAGATATGAATATGATAACAGCCTGCGATATGAAGTAAAACCATGAATACATGAACCCAACGATAAGCATGACTATATAATATATACAGCCCAAAAACCCAAAATATACGCTACGTGTGTGCCAGGAACTAGTGTCACGTGTGTCACGGGCAACTATCGGGATATACAAGATACATATAGATACAAATCCACAGTCTGGATGAAATAGATGGGGAAAAATAACAAAATGAACTTCAGGGTGCTGCTAGGAGGTCGCCAGGAAGAGCAGCTCACCGTGAAGTCTAATCACAAAAATCAGTATCTAGCACCGTCCTGATAATCAGATGTACTAGCCTTCGGACCTGTACAATCAAGTATAGAAGAAGAAGAAGTGCAGCATGAGTACATAAATAAATATGTACCCAGTGAGTATCTCGTCTAAACTCGAAGGAATAGTGATGAGAGGTCGACTAGATACTCACTAAGGTCCAGCAATATAATATAAAAAGAGATATGGCTAAAGCAGTAGGCATGTGAAGCCGAATCAACAAGTACATAAGCAAATAATGTAATCCAAGTAACAACTGAAAATGAACTGTAAGTGCCAAATCCTCTGTTTACACAGTACCTATCAATCCCACTATAAGTGACTCAGACTCAAGTGATAATACAATACCTGAACAAGACAACCGACCGGAGTCATAAGGGTGGTCATAAGGACTGAGGTCATAAGCTACCCAAGATCGCGAATTATACCTGCGACTCATGTGCTGACTCAAAAATGATAAGCTCCCCACGATTGCGAATCTTACCTGCGACTCGTGTGTTGACTCGATAGTGATAAGCTCCCCACGATCGCGAATCTTACCTGCGACTCGTGTGCTGACTCGATAATGATAAGCTCCCCACGATCAAATCTTACCTGCGACTCGTGTGCTGACTCGATAATGATAAGCTACTCACGATCGCGAATCTTACCTGTGACTCGTGTGCTGACTCGATAATGATAAGCTACCCACGATCGAGAATCTTACCTCCAACTCGTGTGCTGACTCGATAATGATAAATGCCTATTCATATATATAGGTTTATATGTGTACTGACTCAATAGTGAACCCAACAGGATCGTGCCAATACCACTGTAGCCAACTGGGATTGAAATCATAATATTTCACCTTTCCATGTCATCTCAACAACAATCAGAACTTACAATACATACAAGGTACAAATAAGGCACATAGAGGCACGATCACGAGTCCTAAAGCTACCCGACATAGCAATATAGTCGCCACGTATGGACTCTCGTCACTTGGTACGTATGCGGCCCCCACAACATGTATACATAACAAATAAGGAACCTATGGGGACATTTCCCCCTTACGAGGTTTGAAAGGAGACTCACCTCATGACGAAATAACCTCTCGGATCAAGGATGCACCCGAATCTCCGAAATCTACCCTCGACGGCTCGCAACTAGCCAAATATAGTGTAATTGAATCAATTTAAGTTCAAAGAAGAAGAATTAACCAATAAACCCAAAATTAGGCATTCTTGAAGGATTTTGGAATTTCGACCCTAGGCCCACACGTTCGGATTTCGAGAATTCTCGAAGGAATCACTTACCCGAAGCCTAAGGATCATAATTTTTTGATTTATACTTGAATTCATAACGAGAATTGAATAGTTCACAAAAATTCCCAAAAATCCCATTTACTACTCAAAACCTAGATTTTTCTAAGATTTAGTAGTTAACTCCCTTGACAATTCATGAATTAAACTAGTAAAATAGAGTGAAATTACTTACCTCTACTAGTAGTGGGTCGAGGAATGGTTTTCTCAAGCTCTTATAACCCTTCACTGGAGGTTGGAATGAGTGTAAGTAAAGAAAACCCGAGTTTTGACATCTAAATACAGGCTGCCTACAGGGGTTTCCGCACCTGCGACCCTGGGACCGTACCTGCGGTCCCGCACCTGCGAGGAAATGGCCGCACCTGAATGGTCCGCACCTGCGGAAGTTGCGCACCTACGAGGCTGGGACCGCAGGACCGGTCCCGCACCTGCGGCTGGGCAATCGCACCTGCGGTCACACCAGCTACAGCTGCACCAACAGTGTTTTAGCTAGTTTTTGGCCTCGTGTGGTGTCCGGGGGGTACCTGGGCTCACCTGATTCCCCATCTAAATATACCAACAAGTCCCAATTCATTATACGGACTTGCTCGAGCCCACGTAACACTCAAATTAACGCTAAAACTCGAAATCACATCCCAAAACCCCTGAATTCATAACTTAAGACTTTCAAACTCTAGATTTCTATAACGATGCGCCGAACCGACCTATACAACTCGGAATGACTTCAAATTTTTTCAGACAAGTCATAAATGACCATACAGAACTATTCCTGGTCCCAGAATTCGGTTTGGACCTCGATAGAATAAAATCACATTCCAATCCAAATTTCAAACTTAAGGAAATTTTGATTTCTATTTTGGGCGTCGAATTGCTCCCGGGTCATCGAAAACCCGAGTCGAACATACTCCCAAGTCTGAAATCATCATACAAAGCTACTGGAGCTGTCAGAACTCGATTCCGTGGTCGTTTGCTCAAAATGTTAACCGAAGTCAAACTTGGCATAATAGGCCAACCTTAAGGAACCAAGTGTTCCTAAATCACTCAAACCATTCCCGAATCCCGAACCATCCGTCCCCACAAGTCATAAAGCACGAATAGCTGCTATGGAAGGTTTCATTTAGGGGAACGGAATCCTAATACGCAAAACGACCGGTCGGGTCGTTACACGCGTCCTCACCATCTCTGAGAGAATAGAAGAACAAGTTTGAGTACATCATCGATTGCACGACAGAATATGAACAAATAGTGGTTTCCTAACACCATATAGCCTCCTGAAGATAAGTACAAACATCTCCGTACCGATACACAAGATTCTACTGGGCCTGCCCGTGACTCGTGAGATTTACGTGAACCTAGAGCTCTGATACCACATTGTCACGACCCAAAATCCTAACACAGGTCGTGATGGCGCCCAACACTAAGTGCTCCTTTTTATTTGATTAAATAGTTCACCAAATTACTAAATTTAATAGGTTAAAACATGATATCGAAAGATCATAACCCAGTGGTAGATAAAATAGCCATGAAGAAGCGTGAGCTGATATATGAGCATATATATATATGTACAACCCAAAATCTCAAAATAACCACTACGTGTGTGCCAGGAACTAGTGTCACGAGTAACACGGGCAATCTAGCTGAATATACAAGAGACAAAATATATATATACAATCCCACAATATGAAATAAGTAGACGGGAAGATAAGCAAAAGAAGACCCCATGGCGCTGCAGAGGATCTTCAGGAGAAGCAACTCACCGTGAAGTCAGGCCCGCTACAATCAATATCTAGCTCCGGTCTAATAACCAGATGCACCTGCCTCAGAACCTATACAGTTAAGTACAGAAGTGCAGCATGAGTACCTAAGTAAATATGTACCCAGTGAGTATCCCGTCCAATCTCGAAGAAGTAGTGACGAGAGGTCGACTTGACACTCACTAATGTCCAACAGTAATAATATAAGACAGGATATAACGAAATGCAATAGACATGTGAGGCAGTAAGCAGCAGATACACATCAAGTACGGAAATCCAGGTGACTACTGTGAATAACGACAATGTACACTTTCCTTTCCCCCCAAATATCAGTCAAGTCAATATCAATGAAAACAGTACCAAATAGCCAAGCGCACACAAGGGTACGACAATCGGCCGGAGTCATAAGGAAATAACTGATTGGACGTAAAGCTTCCCCCGTTCGCGAATCATACCTGCAACTCGGGTGTTGACATATTTATATTGAATTAATATAAAGCTCCCCTCGATCGCGAATCATACCTGCAACTTGAGTGCTAACTCTTAGACCGATTTATCATAAAGCCCCCCTCGATCGCGTATCATACATGCGACTCGAGTGCTGACTCTTATACATATACATATATATATATATCAAATTTATCAATAAGCTCAGTAGGGATATACTTGCAACAAGGATTGATCGATTGGGAATTCAATTGCAACTTTCCACATTTTTCATACTATTTCGAAAGTAATCTGCAACTCAAAATACAACCAAAGATACATATAAAACACGTAGAGACATACTTGTGAGCCCTAAAGCTACCCGACATAGCATAATTGTTGCTACGTACGAACTCTCATCATTTTGTACGCACGTAGCCCCCGAAACAATTACACACATCATATAGAACACCTATGGGAACAATTCCCTCTTACAAGGTTAGAAAGGAGACTCACCTCGTGTCGAATCTATCCCTCGGACCAAGGACGCGCCCGGAACTCCGACTCTACACCCGAGGACTCGCAACTAGCCAAACATGGTACCATCATATAAATTTATGCTCAAAGGAGGGAATTTATCTTATTTATTCAATAATTCAACATTCTTGAAGAACTCCCAAATTTCAACCCCGGGCCCGCACGCTCGGATTCCGAAAATTCTCGAAGGAATCACTCACCGATAGCCTAAGGATCATTAATATGTTATTTGTACTTGAATTCATAACCATAAACGGACAATTCACCAATTTTCCTCAAGAACCCTAAGTACTACCCAATTCTTGATTTTCAATCATTTAGTAGGGAATTTAACTAGTAATTCATGTTTGAAACTAATATAAGAGTGGAATTAACTTACCTCTTTAGTAGCTAGGTCGTGGGATATTTTCTTTAAGCTTCCAAGTCTCTAATGGTGGAGGAAAAAATGAAAGAAGGGGGTGAAATCCCGTATTTAAAGAAAGTGCACTGCCCAGCTGCCCCTTCATCGCGATCGCGACAAGGGCATGCGATCGCGAAGGCCAATGGCCCAGGCCCCTGAGGCCCTTCTATGCGAACGAGGTAAGGGGCCCGCAATCGCGAAGGCTAGCCAGCTAGACCTCCGTGAACACGATGGATGTCGTGCGAACGAAAAAAAGTAAACGGGCCTGGTCCCGTCCTACCACTATGCGAACGCGGAGACAAGGGTGCAATCGTGAAGGTCAGGGATCGAACCCATCGCGAACGCGGGGAGGAGGGTGCGATCACGATGTTCAGGGACCCAACACATCGTGATTGCGGAGGGGACTTCGCGAACGCATAGAGCATTCATCCGCCCAGCCCCACCCTTCTTCGCGAACGCGGTCCCCCTTCCGCGATCACGAAGAAGGAAACCAGATAGAGAAATTTCTGGTTTCTTGAATTTAGCTCCCGGGGGTACAAAACTCACCCGAGCTGTTCGGGACCCCGTCCAAAGGCACTGGCAAGTCTGTATTCATGATACAGACTCGCTCGAATTTCTGGAACGTGAAAAACAACAACAAAACTGAAGAACTTCAAGTTCTTGATTTCTATAACGATGCGCCGGACCGACCTGTATTACTCGGAATGACTTCAAATTTTGCAGGCAAGTCATGAATGACATAACGGAACTATTCCCAGTCTTGGAATTCCGTTCGGACCTCGATAACATAAAATCACGTCCCAAGCCAAATTTCAAACTTAACGAAATCCTGATTTCCATATTGGGCGCCGAAATGCTCCTGGGTCATCAAAAACCCGTCATGGACATACGCCCAAGTCCGAAATCATCATACAAAGCTACTGAAATAGTCAGAACTCAATTCCGAGGTCGTTTTCTAAAAATGTTGGCCGAAGTCAAACTTTGCCAAAAAGGCCAACCTTAAGGAACCAAGTGTTCCTACAGCACTCTAAACTCTTCCAAATCCTGAACCACCCATCCCCACAAGTCATAAATCACACGAAGCTGCTATGAGAAGTCTCATTTAGGGGAACGAGATCCTAATACGCAAAACGACCGGTCGGGTCATTACACTAATTGTCTAAGTGAGATTTGTTATAGCTGCTTCCATTGCCGGGATGATTTGGTTTCTTTTTTTGTGAACTTGAATATTAAGAATCGTTGCTATATTTGCCTTGTTTTCCCGACGTTATGCGGTTTCTCTTTGTTCTTGGATTTTTCTTTAGTGGCTACTTTTTATGAGTGAGTTTTTACCATTCTTGTGATTCAAGTCATTGTATTGATTTTCTCATCACACCTTGCATTTTCTATTTTGTTGCTTCTGCGCTTGTTGTGGAAATATATGTTGTTTCTGTTGCATTCTGGTTGTTTTCCTCGATGGATGCATTGCATATTTAAATTGGGACTACGGACGAGATTCCAGAAGCTTACCCCCTGTACTGCATTGCATATTTAAATTGGGACTACGGATGAGATTCCGGGAGCTTTCCCCCTGTACTGCATTGCATATTTAAATTGGGACTACAGACGTATTCCATGAGCTTTACCCTTGCTCTGCATTGCATATTTAAATTGGGACTACAAACGTATTCCAGGATCTTTTCCCCTGTACTGTATGACAAATTCTGAGTTACGGGCTGAGTTCCGGTAGATTTATCTTGAGGAGATTATGATCGAAAGATTTATTGAAAAGTATAGTTGAATAAGTATTTGCCTTGAAAAAGATTATGTCTGAAGGACTTTTATTTCAAAGATATATTTGGAAAAATATTAGTCTTGCAGAAAATGATATTTGGAAGTCATTTATTGGGGAAGTATATTTGGAACACGTATTTGGAAAGAAACTACGTTTTAAAGATTTCTCCTTCTATATATATATATATATATATATATATATATATATATATATATGCATTTAGAGAAAGTATGTTTCAAAGGAGATCTTTCAATATTGAAATGATTATATCTTCAAAGTTCTCAATATGAACTGATGTTTAAAAGTTTCCACCAGTTTATTGAGTTTGTTGACTAAAGCCGATGTGAACAAGCTGACGCAGAGTTGAGTTACTAGCGTTTTCTATTATGTTGTGGTTTTTCTTCTGGTTTGGCTTGTTTTGATGTCCATCCTTCTATGTATTATTATGATGTTTCATTAATTAATTCTTGTAATTCCTTCCGCATTATATTATCATTGTTGTTAATTGTATCGTGAAGTCTTAGATAGATGTTGTGTTCGGTTATTTCTATATTCATGTCAGTTTAATTTATTAGACTAGTGGTGTCTTGACTAATCCTCGTCACTACTTTATCGAGGTTAGTCTTGATACTTACTGGGCACTATTGTGGTGTGCTCATGCTAGACTTCTGCGCATCTTTGGTGTGAAGATCCAGGTATTTATTGTTAGTAGCTGCGCGGATCATTGCCGAGGAGACTCAGGGTAAACCTGCTGCTGCTTTCGCAGGCTTCGAAGTCACCTTCCTGTTTTTATTCAATTGTACTCCTTATTTCTAAGCAGTTGTATTAAGAGTTGTTGAAAGTCTTGTAGAGCTAATTACTTGTATTACCGATTTTTGGAAATGGTATATTTTGTCAAGATTTCTATATCGAGACTGTTAGATTTTTTTATTATTGTTAATGTTCTGTAAATGTTAGGCTTACCTAGTCCCTAAGTCTAGGTGCCATCACGATACCCAACAGAGGGAAATTTGGGTTGTGACAGTCATATTCCTGCATTTGATATCATATCTCAGTCTCTCACTACAAAAAAAGGTCAAATAGCGGCGGTCTCTGGTAACTCCCGCGAATTGTATCAAATTCTGGGACTTTCTCTAGCCGACGCAATTAAGTATAATTTGGGGGGGGGGGGGGGG
>ML259562.1:50019-88151 GCA_005239495.1 Nicotiana undulata | reverse complement strand
GGGGGGGGGGGGGGGGGGTTGCGGTCAAATCAGCTGCTGGTGTTCTCTCTTTTGGTGTGAGCGCACCTGCTGATGGGGAACCTCAGGTGCGGGTCCGCAGATGCGGATTTTGGCAGCTCAAGGGAAAGTCGCAGATGCGGACTTGGTCACCGTACCTGCGGAGTCGCAGGTGTGGGATTAGAACCGCAGGTGCGAGTTTGGCCTAGTTAATGAAAAATCACAAGTGCGGTGGATTTGACCGCAAAAGCGGTCCGCAGGTGCGAGGTATAGGACCGCAGGTGCAAAAATCTTGGGCAAAAAGTATATAAAGAGGACTTAGCGAGGTTTGGTCTTCTTTTCACCATTGTTCATACGAGTTTCGAGCTTTTGGAAGGTTTCTGAAAAGGAAAACGATTGTTCTTCATTGAGGTAAGGTTTTGTGACTTCATAACTCGATTATATGTGATTAAGGACCTAATTAGTGGTGTTAAATTGGGGAAAATCAATGTAAAAAAAAGGGATAATTAGGGCTTGAGATTAAGAGACATTCTAAGGGTGATTTAAGGGGTCATTTGGACTCCGATTTCATCGTTCTTTAGATGTATAGACTAGTGAGAGGGTGATAATCATTTTGGTGTAAAGTTTATCAAGTTCCGAGACATGGGCCCGGGGGTCGGACCTTGGCCAATTTCGGGAATTGTGCATAATGTTGATAATTTTCGATTGAGTTTCATCCCCCTAGCGTATTTTGATGTGATAAATCTGATTTTGATAGACTCGGAGCATTTGGGAGCCGATTCAAGGGGCCAGAGCATTGCGGAGTAGCTTTTCGGGCTAGTTTGAGGTAAGTACTAACTTTAAATCTTGTCCTGAGGGTATGACACCCCGGACTTAGCATCTTCTCACTGTTTTGGAGTGACGCACACACTGGATGACAAGTGAGTGGCGTGCACTTATTAGGGATCTGAACTTTGTCCTTCCCTTGGCAACTATGAGTTGCGTAATTATTTCTAAATCATGTGATAAATTGTGTTTTAAGACTATTACTTTATTTTTGGGTTGTACGCCATGTTTGGGGACTTGTGCCGACCTGTTTGGACCTCTTGGGGGATATTTACTATTATTCCTCACTGTGTTGATTCATATCTTACACTCAGTCATGCTATGTTTAACTAGTTCCAAAACTCTGTCATATCTACATTGTTTTGTGATTTAAAATGATATTTTGGGTCGAGTACCCCATTTTACTGATAGCCCGAGTGGCTTTTGAGATATTTCTGACTGAGTGAGGCTGAGAGCCTGATTGTGAGGATATGATATTGGATCGGGCTGCACGCCGCAACATGTTTATGATAGGTCGAGTGCTTGAGAGTGATTTGATGCCATGATTTGGCTTGATTTTAGCGCTTGGGCTGTAGGAGCCCCCCCGGAGTCTGTACATCCCCAGTGAGAGCAGGTACCTACTGAGTGATAGTTCCAAGTGACGAGTGATTGGGAGGTATGAGTGACAGTGAGGTGCTGAGTGACTGATACTGAGTGATTGTGAGGTGCCGAGTGACTGATGCTGAGTGATGTTTTGCCCGAGGGGCGGTTTATGATACTTGTTTTACCTGAGTGACTATTTATGATTCAGTTCATCTTTAAACTAATACCTTTGGGGTATTTTACTGAATTTACTAGAAACCGTATCTTTTTCAAAGGAGTTTTTACTGAAATTGGCTTTTAAAGCGTTCTGATTTAATGCATACACTGTTGGAATGAAAGACTGTTTATTGTGACTTGATGATTTGATCATGTGTGTTTTCTTACTGCTCAAGACCTGATTTATTTTCATTACTACCGAGTTGGTGTACTCATCATTACTCCCTGCACCTCTGTGTAAAGATTCTGGTGCTGGTGTCGAGCGCTAGCTTTCTTATTACGCGTGGAGTCGTAGTTGGGACACCGAGGTAGCTGTTCAGCGCTCACAACATCTCTCTTCCCTTCCTTGTTTTGTACTAGTTTCCCTATTCCGATATTTATGTATTGTGACAGTAGTATTCTTGGTAGTATTCTTAGATGCTCATTACTTGTTGGCTCCGGATCTGGGGAATGGTTGTGGAACTGTTTAGCTTGTTTTGGTTTTGTTTAAAAATTTAGAGATTTAAATACATTTATGAAATGTCAATAATGAACTAAGAAATTTTGAAAAGAAAAATGTAAATATGTGATTGTTGGCTAGCCTAGTTCCACGATAGGCGCCATCACGACCGGTTTAGGATTTGGGTTCCTGACAAGTAGGTATCAGAGCTCTAGGTTACATAGGACTCAACGATCATAAGCAGGTTTAGTAGAGTCTTGTGGATCGGTATGGAGACGTCTGTACTTATCTTCGAGAGGCTGCAGAACCCTTATGAAATCCCACATTCTTGAATTCTTGTCGTGCGAATCCATTTTATTCAGCCAAGAGCGTAACTCCTTGAATTCCCTTCGTGTATTCGAATGCGCATGTGAGCGCTATGTATCAGCTGTACATCGACGACTTGTGACTTCCATGGATGAGATGTGATTTTTAGCATGTTGATAATGGGCCACGCCTGAGGACTTGGGGACGGATTCAGTCTGTTACTTGAGTGCTGAGATTTAGGACCGCAGGTGCGAAAAGATTGGGCAGAAAGTATATAAAGAGGGCTTAGCGAGTTTTGGTCTTCTTTTCACCATTGTTCATACGAGTTTCGAGCTTTTGAAGGGTTTTTGAAGAGGAAAAAACAATTGTTCTTCATTGAGGTAAGGTTTTTGGACTTCATAACTTGATTATATTTGATTAAGGACCTAATTAGTAATGTTAAATAGGGGAAAATCAATGTAAAAAAAGGGATAATTAGGGCTTGAGATTAAGAGACCTTCTGAGGGTGATTTGAGGGGTCATTTGGACTCTGATTTCAGTGTTCTTTATATGTATAGACTCGTGAGAGGGCGAGGATCATTTTTGTGTAAAGTTTATCGAGTTCCAAGATGTGGGATCGGGGGTCGGGTTTTGGCCAATTTTGGGAATTGTGCATAATGTTGATAATTTTCGATTGAGTTTCATGCCCCTAGCGTATTTTGATGTAATAAATCTGATTTTGATAGACTCAGAGCATTTGGGAGACGATTCGAGGGGCAAGAGTATTGCAGAGTAGATTTTCGGGCTAGTTTGAGGTATGTAATGACTTTAAATCTTGTCCTCAGGGTATGAAACCCCGGACTTAGCATCTTCTTAGTATTTTGGAGTGACGCACACACTAGATGACGAGTCGGTGGCGTGCAGTGATTAGGGATCTGGACTTGATCCTTCCCGTGGAAACTATGAGTTGCGTAGTTATTTCTAAATCATATGATAAATTGTGTTTTAAGACTATTACTATATTGTTGGGCCGTACGCCATGTTTAGGGCCTTGTGCCGACCTGTTTGGACCTCTTGGGGGCTATTTACTATTATTCCTCACTGTGTTGATTCATGTCTTACACTAAGTCATGCTATGTTTAACTGGTTTCAAAACTCTGTCATATCTACATTGTTTTGTGATTTAAAATGATATTTTGGGTCGAGTACCCTGTTTTACTGATAGTCTGAGTGGCTTTTGAGATGTTTCTGACTGAGTGAGGTCGAGAGCCTGATTTAGAGGATGTGATATTGGATCGGGTTGCACGCCGCAGTATGTTTCTGGCTGAGTGAGGATGATAGCCTGATTGTGAGGATATGATATTGGATCGGGCTGCACGCCGTATCATGTTTATGATAGGCCGAGTGCCTGAGAGTGATTTGATGCTATGATTTGGATTGATTTTAGCGCTTGGGCTGTAGGAGCCTCTCCGGAGTCTGTACACCCCCAGTGAGAGCAGGTACCTATTGAGTGCGAGTGCCGAGTGACGAGTGATTGGGATGCATGAGTGACAGTGAGGTGCTGAGTGAGTGATACTGAGTGATTGTGAGGTGCTGAGGGACGCTTAGTGATGATTTGCCTGAGGGGTGGTTTATGATACTTGTTTTACCTAAGTGACTATTTATGATTATGTTCATCTTTAAACTAACACTTTTTCGGTATTTTATTGAATTTACTAGAAACAGTATCTTTTTCAAAGGAGTTTTTACTGAAATTGGCTTTTAAAGCGTTCTGATTTAATGCATACACTGTTGGAAGGAAAGACTGTTTATTATGACTTGATGATTTGATCATGTGTGTTTTCTTACTGCTCAAGACCTGATTTATTTTCATTACTACCGAGTTGGTGTACTCATTATTACTCCATGCACCTCTGTGTGCAAATTCAGGTGCTGGTGCCGAGCGCTAGCTTTCTTATTATGCGTGGAGTCGGAGTTGGGACACCGAGGTAGCTGTTCAGCGCTCACAGCATCTCTGCTTCCCTTTCTTGTTTTGTACTAGTTTCCCTGTTCCGAGATTTATGTATTGTGACAGTAGTATTCTTGGTAGTATTCTTAGATGCTCATGACCTGTTGGCTCCGGATCTGGGGAATGGTTGTAGATTTGTTTAGCTTGTTAATGTTTTGTTTAAGAATTTAGAGATTTAAATACTTTTATGAAATGTCAATAATGAATTGGGAAATATTTAAAAGAAAAATGTAATTATGTGATTGTTGGCTAGCCTAGTTCCACGATAGGAGCCATCACGACCGGTTTTGGATTTGGGGTCGTGACACCCACTTTCGAGGTATACCCTCGAACCCGTAAAATCGGGTATCCTTTATTTTAACTGTATACAGATAGTCCCCGCGTTTCTTAGAATAAAATAATAAGCAACGATTTAAGCCTCGATTTCTCAATACCTTGATCATGACCTTGTCTCCGTGACGTATTCGATGGATGTGACCGGAACGTCCCGCCAGTTTGGTTCTCAAGAACCATCAATGCTTGTTAGTCGTTGCTCGGCCATTAGTGAATGCGAACCATTGTTTGAAACCTATAAATATCACCTCTCCAATTGATTTCAAACTTTACTTTGCTTCAAACTTCACGTTCGCTTTGATGAAATCTCTCAACCTTCAAACTTTTCTTGCCTTCTTAATATCTCCGCCAATATTACCCTTCCTTTCTGTTTCTCTCACTTATATCCATGGCTAAGACCTCTAAAACAGTGCCGCAAAAGAAAAAAGACTCCTCCTCGAAGTCGGCCGGTGAAAAAATGCCGGTAGAGCTGCGCGTTGAGGAGTGTGTTCTAGGGCCGTGTGAACAGACTTCTGAGTTCAAAGTGGGCAGTCCCTATTCAATTCCCGGTCAGTGTGATCCCGTGTCCCATTAAATTTGCTCGATATCTGGAGATGATCTTGAGCAAGTGAAAAAGGACTGTAATATGAGTAACAAAGAGGTGGTGATTCCTACTCCTGAGGAGGATATCACCACTTATGTGAAAGGGTTTCTTAGTGTTTACACTTACCCTTTCACATTGGGGCCCGTGGACCCGGTCATATTCGACTTTTGCCGCCAATAAAGAGTGACCATGGGGCAAGTCTACCCTTCATTTTGGCGCATTGTGATCATGCTCAGATGTTTTTCGAGCAAAGTCGAGGGGCCGCCTTTCACCCTCGACCATCTAATCAGGCTGTACAGCCCTCGGCTCTACCGAGGTGGTTTGATAAAGCTCCAATGCCGGGCTACGAAAAAATTGTTCTCGAGCATAGATGAAGACAAGGATCGGGGTTGGATGGGTCGGTTCAGCCGAATCAGAACCTCTGACTTGATTCCTGTCGAGAAGATGCCATTCCCTAAGGAATGGAATATGAAACGTAAGTCGAATTTTCGTTGTTGGTGTTTGATTTCTTGTTTGATTGATTTCTCTCCCTGATCTAAGTTCCATTTGGCAGTTCATCTTCTGCTTGGTTCCTCGGTGCTATCCCGGATCTCGAGGGTTAGGTTCGCCAACTAGCCTCCACATCTTCATACTCCGAGCGCTGCTGGTGAGATTTGGCCAAGGGTCGATTGGAAACTAAGAACCATGGTGAGTTCCTCTGTTCATACACTGAGGCCTTTATGTATGAATAACTGTTTTTAACTTAGTCTTTTCGTGTAGACCTCGGAGATAATGTATCCATGAGGCCACCCCCGCCTCCTAAAGAGGTGGTTCCACAGCCAGTCAAAGAGAAGAAGCGGCGAAGGGTCTCGTCCCCTGGTACCCCAAAGCCCAAGAAAAGAAGGGATCAAAAATCGAGGGTTGACTCTGTCGTTTTGCCTATCGATGTGGCTCAAAGACTTTAGGAGAATGACGTGGCAGAACATGGTGATGATGACTGCATTTTGATAGTTCCTAAGGGGGGAAGCACTGCAGCTTCCGAGGTTGCCGAGCCGACGGTGGACGAGTCGGCTCAATCTCAAATTAAGGGGATCTGGGAGGGATATCCGAGTAGAGTCCCCGAGCTATCGAGTGGTAAGGGCGCTCCTTGCTGCACCAAAAGATCGGTGGATGTTATCGAATGGTCTAGCTCCAAGTCCCCTAGAAGAGAGGAGAGTGCCCCAAGCGACTCGCTTAGGGCAATAAATATAGATGATTCACCGCCCCGTCCTTTGTTTTTCGAGGGGAAATTTCGAGATGCTCGGGCTTTGAGAGGTCCAGATGTGGAGTTAGCCCATGAAGGGGGTGACATATATCGAGAGTGTTTCTATGGGTTCGAGGATGATCCTGAGCCAGAAGCGTCACTTGTCTTCAACGAAGCTCAGCGTCTCCTAAAACATGTAAGCATTTTTCCCTTTTCACTCGTGTTCACATCTAGTTCGTATCTTTTACAAACTAACTCCTTTCTTCATGTGCAGGCTTTTGTGCTTCATCGAGAGGCATCTTTAAAATCTCGGGCGGAGCTGAACCGACGTGAAGCTGAGCTTAAAAAGCTTGTAAAGGAGAGGGATGGCCTAAAACTTCTTTACGTTCGAAAGGAGGAGGAAATTGAGACCATCCGAGCTGAACATACGAGAGCTCGTCAATATCATACCGAGCTCATCGAGAAGGTAACAAATTTGCTTGACACTTTGTAAAATATTAATTCAAATATGGTGATGAACCCTTCGATTTTGAAGTTTCAGCAGAAGGGCAAACTGGTGCTGCAACTTCAAGAAGAGGCCAAGATGAAGGACGTTGAAACTCTAGGGTGGATACAACACATGGAACGTATTTCCTCGGAGAAGGACGCACGTCAAGCTCAGTTAACTTCAGCTGAGCGCTAGCTTCAGAGTGCGAAGGAGGAAAGTCTGGCTCGAGCCCGCAGGACTGAGGAGGTAGAAGCCGTCCTTTCTAAAGCTAAAGCTACGTCGGACGCGCTTGTGGCCTCTTATAGAGCCGATGCAGAGGCCTCCCATATTTGGGCACATGAGACCTTTGCTTCAACTGAGATTAGATTATCATGTGCTCTCGCTCATGCTAGGCAGCAATCTCGGAGAGAGGCTTTCAAAGAGGTGCACGCTCGTGGTTTCGACCTCTTTGTTGATATCGAGAAGGAGAAAGCTTTGGAGGATGATGCCGCAACCTTTCTCTCCGATGATGAAAGCTATGTTAGCGGATCTGAGGGTGAGGCAGACGAGGTCTCTGAATAATCTCCCCTGGAGAAGTCACTCGGGAATGAGTTAGTCTCAAGGGGGGCTAACCCGATTAGATTGTAACTTCTTTTTCTTTTTTCTTTTGTAAGGCTCTGGCTGACACCTCGTATATATATATTTTTTTTATATAATGAAAAAATCTTCATGAGTTTTTCTTCCATGTACCTTGTATGTTTATTTGTTCCCGCTGAAATATTTTAATTGCTTCATTTCAACTTGTGATCGAAATAGACTCTTAGGTTTTTCGTTATTCTGAGGGCAAGTCCCCGAGTTACGAAGACAAGTCCCCGAGTCCGAAACTCATTTGAGAACTCGTCTCGGGGATGGATCATTTGAAACTGAAAGATGGGTTATCTCAAACAACCAAGCTCGAATAGTTTTATAGGATATGGTAGACCCTTATGTTTTTATCAATGATTGTTAATTTTTCGAGCTCACTGCTATACCTTTTATGTGAATCTTTGAGTTGTAGTTAGTCGTTTGTTTAGGCTCATAGTAATTGAACCCTTGGGTTCGAATTGAGTGAGAGAAAGGTTTCAAGATCTAATTGTATCGGCTTTTGGGCTTATTTTATTGGCCCTTAGGATCATTAAATTGGCCCTTAGGCTCTTTTAGGTCTGTCACTCCCCATAACCGAGCGACGGGACCGACGCCTAACTGAGTGACCCGGTCAAGCAAGCCTGATTAGCCTTTCCTATCCGAATCGTTTCTCCCCGTGTTTATAGCATACATTATTTACATGAGGTAACAAGAGATAATTCAAAAGCATATATTCATAATCATTAATTCCATTTTCCTCTTTCACCATTGCAAACATTAGATCTTTTAAAACATACATACCAATTACAATATTCACGGTACGGAATCACGATTACGATTAAATCCAACGACTACCCAAAACATATTAACCACCCACATAAATGTCTACGGAGCCTCTAAGAGTACGGAGAAATGAACATAGACCTGCCGGCGACAAGGACCCGGCTATACCTCTAAAGGAACAACATGTACAAAGGAGATCAACATGTAACTACACAAGGCCCCGGGAGGAAATGGGGCTCACCAGAATTGTTGAAGGGATGAGGAGAAAGCATCACTATCATCGATCGGCGCTACCTTCTACAGAACCACCTACATCCATTTAAAAGATGTAGCGCCCCCGGCAAAAGGGACGTTAGTACCATTGAATAGTACTAGTATGTATGAACAAACTTCACTCTAAGTAGAATCAACAGTACACAAGTAGAAGACAGTCATGAAAATCAAACAATGCTGCACAGAAATATAGACAACACAATTGAGAGTCTCACAGTTTCTTATTCCAATTTCCTCCTGTTGCGGCGCGCAACCCGATCCCACCGTACAATCATATTTCACCCCTTCTTCCTTCTCAACAAACCACCCTTATTTCTCCTATTGCAGTGTGCAACCCGATCCCACCGTACAATCACATTGCACCCTTGTTCCTTCTCTACATACCATCCTTATTCCTCCTGTTGCGGCGCACAACCCGATCCCACGTACATAGTTCAAATAAGCAACAACTTATCACAAAAATTTCTACCACCAAGAGTATAAGTTCATAGCAACCGAAGAACCATGTAAATTCAAGGGGCACAATAACCTTTACAAAAAAAATGAGACATGTAATGTACGCCATAACCATTTAACTTAATTCAATCAATTCACATTTCTTTCCCATCATTTACTACATAGCCTTTGGCACTTGGATACATTTAACAATTGAGTTCGTTACCTTTTTCATTCATTTAGAAGCACTATCCTTCATATCTATAAGTTCCAACATATGATGAATTTTGCACATGATAGGATAAGCATAAAGAATCATATTTCACAATTTCGAATAACATGATGACATGGTAACCAACTAAGACAATCAGAGAACAAAATCTTACGCCTCAACACATTAGAACAATCAATTCAAGTATGATCAAGCAAGGAACTCATACCAAATTCTCGGACACTAGCGTGACGATTCTACAAAGAATAATGTCAGCCATACATACCTCGATTCGGGATTTTTCCTTAGATTTCTACCACAATTCACCGGACCCTATAGCACCTTCAATCTAGTTCACAATGTGGCACAATTGAACTTAGAATTAGGAATAATGATCATGTCTTGAACTCACTTGAGCATTCTATCAAACACTAGGTGTTCCTCTAGATTAAATGGCCTCTTTTTAGTGAAAGATTAGTCTAACCCATTTCCCTTCACTAGATTATGACTACTTGGTTACATGCATGCAAGATTCCTACCCCCATCTTCATGAACTAACCTATCCATGTTTCATTTTAACAAAAAGCTGGAAATTAGGGCTGATGGGGTAGAAGCTTACCTCTTGTAGTGAAGAAAATGGTGTCCTACTCGATCGATTCTAGGCCTGAGTAGAGATGGTGGATCAAATTGATGAGGTTGGGACTCTCTCTCACTAGAACCCACTCTCTCCTCTCTCTATTTTATCAGAAAATAACTACAATTATGAATGATGGGTGTAATATAAGGCTGGGGGTCGGGTTTTAAAAATTAGAAAATAGGAGCCCCGATGCAGGTTTGCGGATTGCATTCCGGTTATGCAGTCCGCAAACCTGCCGCATTATTGGCCTTCTACTGGGACAAAAAGAAAAGGAATCTGCCTGGGTATGCGGAAACTATGCGGTCCGCATACCTGTTATGCGATCGCATAGTGCGCCGCATAACTGCCTCCGCAATTCGGCCTAAAAAAACGGCTATAATTTTTCCCTCTTTTCGGCTAAAAGATTTAGTGAAAATTTCTTTATGCCTTAGCATGTGTTTTTGTACCCGTTGGTTTCTTCGAGGGTTCAACGATCGGCACCCAACTTTTTCTTAACTCGTTTGTCTTAAGTTACTTTAATACCTCTTGAGGCTTTTTCGAAGACTGATATTATCGAAGCCTTTAAATTATATAAGGGCTTATTTATCGAAGCCCTTTTTTGTTTGCTCTGCCGATGGTAGCCTTATTTAACCAATTTTTTCAAAGTATTTGAAGTCCTTTAGTTTATGGCGGAAGTCGGACGTCTCTGAGCTGCATTATTTCGGCCGTAGCCCTTTTATATGACCATAGTGTTTAATATGGCCGTAGCCTTCGGGTATGTCTCTTGGACTTGTTTCCCGATAACATTTCGAACTTGTTCGAAATGTTAGTCCCCGAGCGTGATGGCCTTGGCCTGTATATCGGGGGGTGACTCTTTCCGGTCTTATGATTTCGAACATAGATAGCTCAAGTAGGTAGTCCCCGAGTGTTTGAGGTATGCTTGCACTTAGCCCTTGGGCCATTTTTCACAAATGTTAGTTTTGCACAATGGATCATAAGTACATGACTCGTATAACAGAAAATCTACTTCAAACGCGAGATGTTTGAGGAAAAAAAGAGTGCTTCTTTATATTATTCATACGTGCATACATGTTTTGTTGTTGTGACTCGGCTAATATATATAGACACGGTTCATTCGACCGTTTGGCCCATTACAAAATTCTTCCTATCGAGACCCATTTACATAACATCCGATGCTGATTCCCCCCAATATTCAAGGTTGATTGTAAAGAAGCCTTGGATACTATTGAATTATACCCAAGTAGCACATAGTTGTGGCCTCGTTAAAAACCTTCCCGGAAAAACCATTTAGGAGAAAAATTAATCTAAGGGAAAAGGAGTGCCACGCGTACTTTAAACCTGAGGTATCAATTTCTTGGACCGGATACCTGCAATAAGTTAGTTTCGAATATTTAAGTAAATGGAAAAAGGAGAAAAATGTACCTTAGCAATAGTATTTCTTGAGGAGTGATATGTTCCAATTATTCGACAATGGCTCGCCGTCCATTGTCCCAAGCTTGTAAGATCCTTTCCCGACTATGTCGAGGATATGATAGGGTCCTTCCCAATTAGGATCGAGTTTCCCTTCGTTAGGGTCTCGAGTATTAATGGTGATTTTCCTTAAGACCAAGTCACAAACTTTGAAATGTCGAAGATTGGTTCTTCTGTTGTAATACCTCTCTATTCGTTGATTTTGTGCATCCATTCGAACGAGTGCCGCTTCTCATATTTCATCCAACAATTCGAGGCTGGTATTCATTGCCTCGTGGTTTGATTCTTCCATTTAATTTCGAAACCTGGCGGTGGGCTCTCCGACTTCGACATGTATTAAGGCTTCGGAACCATAGACTAAAGAAAACGGAGTTGCTCCTGTACTGGACTTCGATGTCATCCGATATGCCCATAGAACCTCGGGAAATTTTTCTCTCCACTTCCCTTTGGCTTCGTTTAGCCTTTTATTCAAGTTTTGGATGATAGTTTTATTTGTTGATTCGGCCTGTCCGTTTCCACTAGGGTGATATGGCATCGATAATATCCTCTTTATTTTGTGATCTTCGAGGAGTTTCATTACTTTACTGTCGATAAATTGTTTTCCATTATCACACACTATCTCCGCAGGTATACCGATCGACATGAAATGTGATCCCATATGAAGTCGATCACTTCTTTTTCTTTGACTTTCTCGAAGGCCTGTGCTGCAACCCATTTAGAGAAATAGTCAGTCAAAAATAATATGAATCTAGCTTCACCTGGGGCCAATGGAAGAGGACCGACGATGTCCATTCCCAATTTCATGAATGGTCATGGGGATAGGTCCGAGTGAAGTTGTTCACCAGGCTGGTGAATCATTGGTGCAGACCTTTGACATTTGTCGCATCTTCGAACAAAGTCCTTAGAGTCTTTTCCATGCTATCCCAATAGTATCCTGCTCTGATGACCTTTCGAACAAGTGACTCGGCGCCATAATGGTTTCCACAAGTGCCTACGTGGATTTCTCACAAAACATAGTCAGTATCTCCCGGCCCTAAGCATACTGCAAATGGACCATCAAACGTCCTTCTGTATAACATTCTGTCTTCGAATAATGTGAATCGAGCATCTTTAGTTCGTAAGGTCCCTGATTCCTTGGGATCCGATGGCAGCTTCCCATTCTTCAAGTATTTGATGTATTTGTTTATCCAATCCCAAGTTAAGATTGTGGAATTAATCTCGGCATGCCCTTCCTCGAACACACACCTCAAGAGTTGGACGACAGTCCCCAAGCTAATTTTGTCTTCGTCGACCGACGATCCCAAGTTAGCAAGTGCATCGGCCTCGGTATTTTGTTCTCGAGGTACATGTTGTAGAGTCCATTCTTTGAAGCGGTGTAAGGTAGCCTGCAATATGTCTAAGTACCTCTTCATCCTGTCCTCTCGAACCTCGAAGGTTTCGTTTACCTTGTTAACTACCAGTAGGGGGTCACATTTAGCTTCGATGATTTCCGCTCCCAAGTTCTTGGCTAGTTCGAGACCTGAAATCATAGCCTCACATCGGTCTCGTTATTAGTCAGTTTGGTAGTATTAATTGTTTATCTAATAACATTGCCCGTGGGCGGTTTAAAAACAATACCAAGCCCGGACCCTTTCACGTTCGAGGCTTTGTATGTGAAGAGGGTCCATACCCGTGATGATGTACCTGATTTTAGCAGAAGTTCCTTTTCCACTTTGGGTACAAGGGTTGACGCAAAATCTGCCACGAAGTCTGCTAATATTTAAGACTTGATGGCCGTTCGGGGTGGATACTCAATATCGTACCCGCCAAGTTCAACGGCCCATTTGGCCAATCGGCCTGATAACTCGGGCTTGTGAAATATATTTCGAAGGGGATATGTGGTAATAACACATATAGGATGACACTGCAAATATTTCTTTAGTTTTCTAGATGCGCTTATTAATGCAAGTGCCAATTTTTCTAGGTGTGTATACCTGGTTTCAGCATCTCCTAAAGTCTGGCTAACGTAGTAAACTGGAATCTGCGTACCTTGTTCTTCTCGAACTAATACTCCACTAACCACTATCTCGGACACCACCAAGTATAGATATAGCTTCTCATCTACCTTTGGGGTGTGGAGCAAAGGTGGGCTCGATAGGTACCGCTTAATTTCCTCCAATGCTTGCTGACATTCCGGAGTCCATGTAAAATCATTTTTCTTTTTAATTAAGGAAAAGAACCTGTGACTCCGATCTGATGGCCTCGAAATGAACCAGCATAGGGCAGCTATCCGTCCGGTTAGACTCTGAACGACTTTTACACTATCCACGACGGTGATGTCCTCGATGGCCTTGATCTTATCGGGATTGATCTCAAATCCCCGATTTGACACAATGAAGCCTAGAAATTTTCCCGAGCCTACCCTGAAAGCACACATTTCAGGGTTAAGCTTCATGTTGTATTTCCTCAAGATTTCGAATGTCTCCTGCAAATACGTCAAATGGTCCTCTGCGCATAGGGACATAACTACCATATCGTCAATGTAAACTTCCACTGATTTTCCTATCTACTCTTCGAACATTTTGTTAACTAGGCGTTGATATGTAACCCCCGCGTTTTTAGCCCGAAGGGCATTACATTATAGCAGTAAGTTCGATACTTAGTGATAAAAGAAGTTTTCCTGGTCTCCTAGGTCCATATTTATTTGGTTGTACCCAGAATAGGCGTCGAAAAAATTAAGCATCTCGTAGATGGCCGTGGCATCGATAATTCGATCGATGTTAGGAAAATGAAAAGAATCTTTCAGACATGCTTTATTCAAGTCCTTATAATGTACACACATTCTAAGTTTGTTCTCCTTTTTGGGGACTACCACTATGTTGGCTAACCACTCGAGGTACTTTACTTCCCGAATGGACCCTAGTTTAAGAATTTTAGTTACCTCTTTATTTATGAAGGCGTGTTTCACCTCGGACTGAGGCCTTCTCTTTTGCTTTACCGGTCTGAACTTGGGATCCAGGCTCAACCAATCAGTTGTTACCTCTGGTGGGATTCCTGTCATGTCTAAATGGGACCATGCAAAGCAATCCATGTTATCAATAAGAAATTGAATGTGTTTTTTCCTAAGTTTGGGGGTTAGCCTTGTTCCCAGGTATACCTTACGTTCGGGTAGATACTCAATAAGTATCATCTGTTCCAGCTCTTCGACCATTGATTTGGTTGCATCTGATTCTTCGGGAACGATGAAAGTTCGAGGAGTGATAAAATCCTCTTCTTCTTCCTTGATTACCTATTTATCTGATTCGGTCGAGGCTGGGGACTGTGATTGCTATTTGGACGCTTTCTTATCTTTGGTGCTCGAATTTTCTGAAGTCGAAGGTGCTGGTATCAGAGTCACCTCGTCAACTGCAAACATCTCCTTTGCAGCATACTATTCCCCATAAACTGTTTTCACACCATCCACTATCGGGAACTTCATCACTTGTGAAGGGTCGATGTTACTGCCTTCATGTTGTGGATCCACGGCCTTCCGAGCAACACATTGTACTTCAATGTCACCTTCGATGATATGAAATTTTGTGTCTTGGATGGTCCCGGCCACGTTCACTGGTAGGATTATTTCTCCCTTTATTGTTTCACTAGCCATGTTGAAGCCGTTTAAGACTAGAGATGCAGGTAAAATATGGTCTAGTAGACCGCTCTACTCTACGACCCTCGATCTGATTATGTTTGCCGAGCTAACTGGATCCACGAGAACACGTTTAACTTGAATTTTATTTAGCAATATAGAAATTACCAGGGCATCGTTGTGCGGCTGTGAGATGCCTTCTGCTTCTTCATCGTTGAACGAGAGAGTGACTTCGGGCACATAATCTCGAGTCCATTTTTTCATTGGGATCGATACTTTGGTGTGTTTGAATATAGGTCCTTGTGGGACATCGACCCCGCCGATGATCATGTGAATAACATGCTGAGGTTCTTCTCACTCATTCTCTCTGTTGGCGTCTCTTTCCCTGATGTGATTTTTGGCTCTATCACTGAGGAATTCTCGGGGTGCTTCTATGGGATATGTATATTTATCGAATCCAATTCTGCTCATGAGTCCCCAAGAATTCTGTCCTCAGTCACCCCTCCGATCGTTCCGGGCAGAATTACGTCCTAGATGGTTATTCCGTCTATCAGAAGAATATGGATGATACCGATATTTATTTGACCTTGATTCTCTATCAACATCTCTTTGGTTTTTACCTGTCGACCGATTAGGGTGCACTGAACATGACGGGGCTCCCATTTGATCGTCCTCGGCTCTAATTTTCGATTGATATTAGATTTTTTTTCAGTTGGCGTGGTGCGATAAAACTCCGTTCGTTCAATCCCTGACTGAAAAACTGTACATACCAATTGTCGGTAACCAGAGGAAACTCCATACGTTCCATTTGGAATCGAGATACGAACTCTCTTAGCATCTCGTTATCCCTCTGCTTCACTTTGAAGAGGTTTGATTTTCTCGTTGTAATATTTATAGCTCCAGCGTGTGCCTTTACAAATGAATCTACCAACATGGCAAATGAATCGATAGAGTTCGTTGGCAAGTTGTGATACCAAATCATAGATCCCTTCGACAGGGTCTCCCCGAATATCTTTAGCAGTACTGAATCAATTTCGGTTTCTTCCAAATCATTTCCTTTTATAGCACACGTATAAGATGTAACGTGCTCATTGGGGTCCGAGGTCCCATTGTATTTTGGTATATCAAGAATCCTTAACTTCTTTAGTATGGGCTTCGGAGCCGCACTTGGAGGGAATGGTTTTTGCACAAACGTTTTGGAGTCCATTACCTTTAGGATCAGTGGTGCCCCCGGAATCTGATCGACTCGTTATAGGTTTCCACCTTCTTTTCGTTAGCCTCTATTTACTTTTCTCCCGACTCTATTCTCTTAGTAAGCTCCTCGATCATTTTCATTTTAGCAGGGTCAGTTGTCGAAGTATTGTAACCTGATCTTTTAGGCATTGGCTCGGTACGACAATTAGCCTCTTGTTCGACCCTATTCGGTGCCATGTGTTGATTTTTCAACTGAGCAATGTCGTTCTATTAGGCTTGCAACATTTCAAATATAACTTGGAGACTGACACCTTCGTCTCCCCTTCCCTAAGTACCTCGACCGTTAGTTCGACCCTCTCTGCGTACGCTCCCATGGAGGTTCCCGCCTAAATCCGCATTCATAGCAATATGCGAACCGACATCGAACAGGTTAGCAGGTGGTTCTCCTCCGAGGTCAACTTCTGGCACCTCGATTCCTGGATCTATAATATTCTCGTTCTCTCCATGGAGTCCGAGACCGTTGTCACCATGAGCATCTGTGTTTTGTGAGTTTGACATGATTTATCCTGTAAACAAAATTCTTGACAAGAAACAAGCGTAAAATAGTGTGTTATATCAGAATTAACACTGAACAATCACTATTTGTCACGCCCCAAAATCGAGGGACGAGACCGGCGCCCAACCGGGTTAACCAGTCGAGCGGACCTGGATTTCCTTTCATGCCCGACGTATTGCCCCGCGTTCATAATATACATTATTTCATGTGAGTTAGCCGATTTTTGTTTCAAAGTACATTTCACAACATATCTCCACTTTTTTCCTCTTTTAACATTTCAGCGATTGATAATCAAACATACATTACTTTCCAACAAGATCCACGATTTCCGAGTACGTACCGTTACTACCCAAAATACATACATACACCCACATCATGTCTACGGAGCCTCTACGAATAATAGGGATTTTACATAACCTGCCGGTAACAAGGCCCCAACTGTACCTTTACAACATAAAAAAAGAAGAAGGTGGTATGATCCACACACGGCCCCGAGGAGAAGAAGGGATCACTACAACTGCTGCAGAGATGAAGAGGAGGTACCACTAACGGCGGGCTGAGCTACCTGCTATGGAACCACCTACATCTATATAAAAGATGTAGAGCCCCCGACAAAAAGGACGTTAGTACTGTGGAATAGTACTAGTATGTATGAAAAAACTTTATCCCAAGCACAATCAACCAATATTACAGATAAGAAACAGGACATCAATAGGACCAACAATCAAAACACACGGAAAGTGACAATCAAAATCAACAATTTTACAATCTCTCCTTTTTCCCTTTCCAACACAACCATATTCACGAGTTTCATAATTTTAATATCAATAGTGATAACGATCACTTTTCCATCCTTTTTACCTCGGCCACCCTTATTACCTCAGCCACCCTTATCTCCACAACCCACACCTTATTACTTCGTGTTGCGGCGCACAACCCGATCTGGCCTGAAAATTTATATTTCATAACAACAACACCAACAATTTCATCACAAGGGCTTTCCCTTCAAGGATCAAAATTTCAAAAACAAGGGCCATACTTACAAGGATCACATTTCAACAACAACACCAAACAATTTCATCACATGGGCCTTCCTTTCAAGGATCACTGATTCACATTTAACAATTCATTTACTTGGGCTCAAGGCACCCCAAACTTTCATCAAGCAACAATTTATGCACAAGGTGTTGCCATAACCGTTCAACTTATTTATAATGCTTCATATCAATAAATTTAAACAACTACCATCTTTGCACATAATAAAGTGGGCATGCCAAGTCACAATTCAAAATCTCATCTAACACGGTGGGGTAGTAATCAACTAGACAGTCAATTCACATATTTCCATATAAGTACACATACCGGATGCTTACCACAGCAAGAGGGATTTTACAAGGATTAAAATTAGCCATACATACCTGGAGTCGAAATCCCCTTTTTAACTTTTACTCACAAATCACCGAACCAACTAGTACCGTCAATCTAATTCACAAATAAACGTATTCAACTTAGAATTGGAAGTCATACATGCAATTCGGACTCTCTTAGACATTTTGCCAGACACTATGTGACCCCATTAGATTACCAACCCCATCTTTGTGAAATTTACCCCAAACCACTCCCTCTTACTAGATTAACACCATTATTAAACATGCATGCAAGGTCTTAGTTAATATTTTCAAGAAACAATCCATGCAAATCCTCCCTTTGTATAAAATCAAAAAATTAGTGGAAGAAGGGTTGGGAACCCTTACCTGCTAGAATGAGGAAGAAGAAGATTACTCGAATTATCAGGCTTGAGGGACTTTGAAAATCAACTTGATGGAAGAACCACTTTTCTCTCTCAAGAACTCCCCCTTCCTTCTCTCTATTTTGTTCAGAAAACTTGTTAAAAGGAAGGGGTGGGGTGTTTAATGAACTGGGGGTCAGGTTTTAAAATTAGAAAAATTAGGAGCCCGACACAGGAATGCGGTCAGGAATGCGATCGCATTCCTGACATGCGGTCCGCAGAGACGACCGCAGAATGGCCCTCCAGGTGGGCCAAAATTAAAAATACACTGTGCAGGTATGAGACCACTACGCGGTCCGCATACACGTTATGCGATCTCATAGTGCGTCGCATAACCTCCTTCACAAAAATCAAAAGGTCAAGAATGCGACAACTATGCGGTCCGTAGAACCGAAATGCGATCGCATAATGGACCGCATAGTTGTCCTCAAATTGGGAAGTGGCAGCCTAGGTATGCGACCATTATGCGATCCGCATACCCGTTATGCGATCGCATAGTGCTTCGCATAACGCCCAACTTCTGGAAAATTTTATTCTTTCAAATTCCGGGGTACTTTTAGACAATCAAGGTCCGTTTTAAGAATTTCTACCGTTATAGCAACTCGGGGACTTATTCGGGCATTATTTTTAACAAGAAATTTTTACGGGTCTTTACACTATTATCCTTATCCCAACGGTGGGCGCAAAACTGTTTACCTTGAAATACGAATAACAATTAAACTTGTAATGTTGTTATAAGGATACGCAATCCAATTCAATGCCAATTGATAAATAACTAAATAAATAAAGGAATTAAATGATTAAAATTGATCAAACAAGTGTAGCTACAAGTTATCGACCCCGATCTCTATTAGGCTCGAGATCAAGCGTCAAGAACAGTGGGAACAATAAGAATAGTATGAACAACGAGAACTGTAAAAAGTTAAGAGTGAACAAAAGAGTAGAATACTTGTATTTATGAGTTGTAGAGTAAATGATAATTTGTGGATGATAATGATAAGAATCATATTACAAATTAACAAGGTTACTCTTTATAGCAGAGGAATCCTAAATAAGGTATGATTCTAATTTCGGAAGCAAAATACATGATTGATATCAATAACCGTTAATGGTTCTGTCGGTTAAGAGATCTTTGCCGAGATTTGCAGTTGATTGAGGATATCTTGTGATTCTGTTACTGCGATGTCGCTTTAGCCTGGTATCAATCCCTCGGTCTTCACGTCCCTCGAGCCGAAACTTGCTTCGACACAAGACCTCTTTTGAGGTATACCTTCGAACCCGTAAAATCGGGTATCCTTGAGTTTTACCGTATACACATATGAAAATAGGTGCCCCAACACACCTTAAAAATATTTAGGTGGCGAATCTCCCCTTTACCACCTCCTGAAAAGAGTTGTCACATGTCAAAACCCGATTTCACGAGAAAAAGTGGCGCGAAAGCATGGCGACTCTGCTGGAGTATTTAGGCTCTTACCATAGCGAGTTTGATTCATATGAATTAGTCTTCTCTGATAAACATGTTTCCTTGTTTCTTGTGTTGTTACATGAATATCCCGCTCATGTTCCCTTTTTATTGCTGCATGCACACCCTTTCCCCCTATCTTCCCTTTATTTGAATTCACATTATTATGCAAATCTCTGCTCAACTTGGTTATGACATGCTTTTTTCTTTATACTCTCATGTTTGCTTGCATGTATCTCCCCACTCTTACTCCCTCGCTTACTTTATTACAACTTCCACATTGCGCGAACTAACTTCTTTTTGTTTTCCTTTCTTTTTCATTTAATACTGCATTTATCATTTTCATCATGCGAAATATTTGACAACGTGCTGTTTTACCTTTTCATAAAGCATGCTCCACATCATATTCCACTCGTTCCTAATTAATACCATAGAAGGGCTTGATGAGTGTCCGTGCTCTTCCGAAATCACCCTTTAAATTTGAAAAGGCTTATTTGCGGTAAAACTAGTCGATCAACAGTGCAGTCGATGGTTCCGTGTCTTTCCCTCTCAAGTTGTCCACTTTAGGGTACCAGTCTAGACTCTTCTAGAAACCCCACTCTAATATTAATTGTGCATGCATAATGTCCAAACCTAGTATGGGTTAGAACTCTGTCAGTGTGATAACCCGCTAAGGTTAGCCTTGTCCAAAGTCCGTCGGGATTTCCATAATCCCAATGGACACAATCACGATCTGTGCATTATATGGAGAAAACATGACAATATGTTGATCATTTGATGTGTAAATAGCCAAATCCGGAGGGGGAAAAGGCTAACTTTATTTGTTTTGCAGAAATGAGGCACGAAGTCCCCAAGTTCGGCATGGTTCAAAATATCCCACCTTTGCTGCTGGATTGGTGGAAAAATCTCTCATCAAGTGACAAAAAACATGTGAAAAGAGTCCTCGGGAATTTACCATCTTTATTAGACAGTCAGCCAAACAATGCATTAATTAAGGCCGCCACCATGTTCTAGGATGAGAAGAGAGTTTTCTTATGTTTTGGTGACACAGAAATGACTCCCCTTTTAGAATAAATAGGAGGCTTTGCTGGACTCCCATGGGATAGACCTGGTTTGTTATTACCGGAAAATCGAACTTCTCGAGGTTCCTTGAAAAATGATGGGTTTACAGAAAGATGATTGGTTAGTCTGTCTAAAGAAATCTTACATACCATTGGAGGTCCTTTATGAGCAATATGGGCATAACAAGTCATATCTCCTTTACCATAATGAGCTTGCCATCACTTCTCTAGGTTGGACACACTACCCGGTTTTTGTATTCATTGTCTGTTTTTGGGGGATGTTGATATTTCCAATATAGGGAGAAAGGATCCACACTCGCCTAGCTATGGTTGCTAGGAATTTAATGGAAGGGATTGAGGGGAAAACTTACACTATTGTTCCTATGATTTGGGCAGAGATGTACCGGGCCTTAGACCGTTGCAAAAAGGGGTATAGGCATTTCGAGGGTTGCAATCTATTGCTACAAGTATGGTTGTTAGAACACCTTCAGAGAGGAGAATACCGTCAAGAATTCCGCGACAACCGTGGAATGACCACATAGCCTATCATCATCCGAAGAGAATGACTTCGATCCCGAACATGTTTGCATAACCAGGAAACGCTGTTAGCTAGGTACATTTCTTCAACAATCTGACAGATGAAAAGGTGCATTGGATGTTCAAGTGGTTCCTTAGCAGTGAGTTCATCATTAGGTCGAGAGAGGCTCCTTATCTAGTGCTAATTGGATTGAGAGGAATCTATCCTTATGCTCCCATAAGAGTTATTTTGAGCTGAGTCACTGCATAGTTTTGATGATTGACAAATGTCTAACCAGTTGAACCAGGTCCATCAGAGCACACATACTTGAACTGAATGGCTGGCACATAAAGCGTATATGCATATGAGATGAATGTGATTGTGAAGTATCAATGAACCAAGAGATTGTCTCCTAATGCGAAAATGTTGCAAACTGATAAAGAGGATAGAAGTTGAATCAGCAAGGATAGTAATAAAGGAAGGAAGTTGAGTTTAATTCGAACTCTTTCACCCAGTTAGAGTTGTACTAGAATTGAACGACAAACTCAACTAGTGACTCTATAAATACTTGAAGTATTCCTACTGAAATTCTGGATGCACAAGTACAGAAGTGAATCAAGATCTGAAAGCAAAATTCCCAGTTATTTTGCAAGCAGAATTATTGTGCGATACAAAGGCTACAGATCAGCTAGAAGAACCAGTTCCATCGTTTGTGTATTGAGTCTAGTTGATTGTAGTAGGAGTTTTAATATTGTATCTTTTCAGCTTTCATAGAAGCAATTGTAATAGGTACACATTGTTCAAGTTAGAGTTAACTTGAATCTTGTAGAAATTAGCTAGAGGCTAGTTGATATGAAGGGATTAGAGTTAGTCCTAGGATTACAAAAGAGTTTATTTTGTAAGTCCGTTTGGCTCAGAGTTTTTAGTGAAGAGTTTGAGCAAATTCTACTAAGGAGTAGGTCGTGGTTTTTTAACCATTTGAGCCAGGTATTTTCCACGTAAAAATCTCTGTGTTTTTACTTTACTACATTTATTATTCCGCAACAGTAGAAGTTGGAACACTAAGAAGAACCAGGTTCTTCTACTAAGACAACACTCGAAAAATTAGACACCACACAAATCAAACCCCCTTCTTGTGTGGTATTGAAGTGTAAAACATCAATTAGTATCAGAGCAGGTTATCCTTGAAAAGGTTAACACCTTGGAAAAGATCTAAATGAGTGCACCCCCTGGAAACTGGGAGGGTCAGTCAACTGCAAGGCAACCACTCTTCAACGACCAGTATTACTCCTGGTGGAAGAACAAGATGAAGGACCACCTGATTGGAGAAGACTATGAACTCTGGGACATAGTCACTGATGGTCCTCTAGCTACCATGAAGAAGACTGCTGAAGGTGTAGATGTACCAAAGACTAGAGATGACTGCACTGCTGAGGATATGAAGAAATGAGAGAAGAATGTAAAAGCCAAAAAGTGGCTAGTGTGTGGACTAGGTCCAGATGAGTATAGCAGAATCAAAAGCTGCACCACTGCCAAAGAAATATGGGATACCTTGCAAGTAGCCCATGAAGGAACACCTCAGGTAAAAAGGTCAAGAGGTACTCTACTATACTCTCAGTATGAAAACTTCACTATGAAAGAAAGAGAGACTATCCAAGAGATGTACACAAGGTTCACAACCTTGACTAATGAACTAAGGTCTCCTGGAAGACTCATTCTTGAAGAGGACAGGGTTGAGAAGATCTTGACAAGGGTCTTGCCAATTTCCTGAGAAAGCAAAATCACTGCCATCCATGAATAAAAAAATATGGCAACCCTGAGATTGGATGAGCTGATTGGAAACCTCACTGCCTATGAACTCAGAAGGCAGACAATGAAGATGGATGGTCCAAAGAAGGAGAGGAGTCTAGCACTGAGAATCACCGAGGGAGCAGATCTGGAGGAAGATGAGATGGCCATGATTACCCAAGAATTCAGAAACTTTCTCATGAGGAAGAAGGGCATCTATAGAGGAGGAAACTACAACAAAGAAAAAGCTCCAGAAAGGCCAACCAATGAGGGATGCTACAAATGTGGTAAGACTGACCATCTCACAAAAAACTGTCCTCAGTGGGAAGTAGAATGGAAAAAGGAGAGACATGAAAGAAGGAACAAGAAGAAGGAACTGGTCCAACCCAAGAAAACCACAACTAAGGCTATAGTTGCTGCTTGGGGGGAATATTCAGATGGAGAGACTGAAGATCAGGCGCTCATGGAAATTGGAGAATCTGATAATGAATCACATGAAGAACCAGAGGTAAGTATCTCCCATCTTAAAAACAAAATAAAGTTCCTATCTAAGGAAAAACTCTCTGAGTTGCTACTTGATTTCATAGATAATTATGAGGAAACAACCAAAGAGAAGGATAAACTCTCTAAAGAATGTGCAATGCTAAAAGCAAAGTGCATGAACCTGGAAATCAGAGTCAGTGAATCTAAAAAGAAAAACACTGTCTTGTTGAACCAGGTTCATCCACATGAGACTGAGATTCTAGAACTAAAATATGAGAACTTAAAACTGAGATTAAGATCCAGTAAAAAGGTTGTTGATCACTCTCATGTCATGTTAGAGGAAAATTTAGGAAAACTAAAAGATAAAATGTATGAAAAGGATGAACAGATAAGATCACTTAAAGAAGAGCTTGGCAAAGTCAAACATGAATTAGATAGAACTTGTAAATGGAATAAATCCTCTGATGCCTTGACATGGCTTCAAGAGAATCATAGTAGCAACCGGAGAGGGCTTGGGTTTTGGAGTCAATTGCCCAAGTGGGATCCCAAAAGCAAGTATCTCACTCTCCCTGAAAATAAAATATGCACCCACTGTGGTAAGAATTGCCACTACAAATATGAGTGTACTGCAAAAGAGCCGGCCAGTCGAAAAAATGAGAGGTTTGTCAAAAAGAAAAACTAGCTACCAAATTGGGCCAGAAAAAATTTGATTCATCCATTCTCTCATAGAAAAGGACCCAAACTAGTTTGGGTTCTTAAAACTAACCCCTGATTTCCTTTTGTAGGTACAAGTGAGAGGAAGCAACCAAATTTGGTTTTTGCATAGTGGCTGCTCAAAGCATATGATGGGGAACAAGGAACAATTCTTTTCACTTGAAAACATCAAAGGAGGAACTGTCTCATTTGGAAATGGAAAGAAAGGTGAAATTATAGGGGTTGGCAGAGTAGGTACTAGAGGATGAGGAGCTTGGACTGGTGAGAAGCAGTGAACATATTGAAGCAGCCATGGAAGATGGAACATGTGATGGACCGGGTCCAACTACCCCACGCAAAATGACGGGGGGAACTCAACATGTGAACCCTGGACCTGATCCTGTTCCACAACAACAAATCAACATGGAACTATCCAGAAGTGAATAACTAGTACTCAAACCACACAGATATCAGAGTTCTCACCCTCTTGAGAACATCATAACAGTTTTGTCATCCGGAATCAAAACAAGAGCTTCCTTGAAAAATCTGTGTGCGTTTGATGCCTTCCTATCATTAATCGAACCAAAGAACATTGGTGAAGTCCTACAAGATGTTGATTGGGTAAATTCCATGCAAGAAGAACTTAACCAGTTTGAAAGAAGTCAAGTATGGAACATGGTACCCAGGCCACTAGACAGATCAGTAATTTGCACTAAGTGGGTCTTCAGGAACAAGCTCGATGAGGTTGGAACTGTTACAAGAAACAAGGCAAGACTGGTTGTTCAAGGGTATATTCAGGAAGAGGGAATTGACTATGATGAGACCTTTGCCCCTGTGGCAAGACTGGAGGCAATCAGACTTCTTATAGCATTTGCTGCACATATGGAATTCACTCTCCATCATATGGATGTTAAGAGTGCCTTTCTCAATGGATATTTGAAGGAAGATGTATTTGTCAAACAACCTCAAGGTTTTGAAATCAAGGAGTCACCAGACCACGTATAAAAACTTGACAAGTCTCTCTATGGTCTCAAACAAGCACCTAGAGCATAGTATGAGCGGCTATCAAAATTCCAGTTAGAACATGGGTAAAAACGAGGCAAAATTAACATCACCTTGTTCTTAAAGGAAAAGGGTAAAGAACTACTGGTTGTGCAAATATATGTGGATGATATTATATTTGGAGCAACTACTGAAAAACTGAGTAAGGAATTTGCTACACTTATGGGGAGCGAGTTTGAGATGAGCATGATGGGTGAACTAAACTTCTTCTTAGGCTTGCAAATCAAGCAAAACCCAAACGGAACAATGATACATCAACAAAAGTATGTGAAAGAACTGTTGAAGAAGTTTAAAATGGAAGACTCAAAGGAAATAGACACCCCCATAGCCACAACTACAAAATTGTATGTGGATGAACCTGGTTCATCCGTTGATCAGAAGCTATACAGAGGGATGATTGGGTCTCTATTATATCTCACTGCCAGTAGACCTGATATTGTGTTAAGCGTGAGATTGTGTGCTAGGTTTCAAGCAAATCCAAAGGAGTCCCACCTCACTGCAGTGAAGAGAATTTTGAGATATTGAAAAGCACCACTGATTTGTGCATTTGGTATCCTAAAGGTAGTAATTTCGACCTTGTAGGATATGCTGATGTTGATTATGCAGGTTTCCTGGTTGACAGAAAAAGTACCTCAGGCATGTCTCACTTTTTGGGCTCCTTCCTTGTTTCTTGGGCCACCAAGAAACAAAATTCAGTAGCTCTGTCTACTGTTGAGGCTGAATATGTGGATGCAGCCTCTTGCTGTGCTCAGCTGCTATGGATCAAGCAGTAACTCATGGACTTTGGTATAGATGTTGGATGTATTCCTATTTTCTGTGATAACACTAGTGCCATTAGTATGACAAAGAACCCGGTTCATCATAAGAGAACTAAGCACATAGATCTAAGACACCACTTCCTTAGGGACAACTATGAAAAGGGAATGATCTCAATTGAATATTGTCCTACTGATAAGCAAATTGCATATATCTTCACCAAAGCACTGAGTAGGGAGAATTTTGAGAGAAACAGGCTTGAATTAGGGATGATTAAGATCACCTAAGTGGAAAAACAAAAATGAAAAAAATTATTTGAAAAAAATGAAAAAACAATTTTTTTGGCTAGAAAACTTAACTTAGGTACTTAACCAGACTAATCATTGCTCAGTATCATGTCTTTATTGCCATACTCTCTTGCCATGTATTAATATGATTCCCTTGTTGCTAATGATGTTTCTTTATGTTTGTAAATTGAGGCAAATAAAAGATCTTAACCAGATGAACCTGGGTCATCCATGCTGGTTCATCTTACAATCAAGGTACGTACTCATCTCCATATGTTTATTAAATAAATTACAGTCATACATGAGCAGGACTCTATCTATATTTGGTTCATAATAAAATACTTCATACTTACCCAAAATTGAACAAGTTTGAAGAAGTCCCGTCTCTACTTAATTAGCTTAGTTTTAGGGGGAAATTAATTGTCTATCAATGTCAGTCCTACGACGATTAGACTCCCACTTGAGTAAATACTCTTCCTGTTGTAAACCCCCTAGCCACATCTTATAAAAGGGTCATCATTACTCTTTTCTTCATAAAGTAACCATCGAACCAAGTTCATCTCACTCTTCTCAAACGAAATCTGACAAATTTTCTTTTCTTCCTAACAACGCTGATAATCATGTCTTCACCACCCCTACTTCTTCTTCTACTTCATCGCCAAATCGTGATTATGATGGAGGGCTTTATGAATCAGAATCAAATTCTCCATCTATATACAGTTCTCAATCACTAGAAAGAACCTCAACCCCTAAAAACCCTCCCATTCCTAAACCCACACCTAACCCTAACCCAGCCCCCAGTGGTCGTCGTGTAAAGTTTCTTGCCAGAAAATCATTGGCTTCTAGGTCCCGTGCACGATTCTTGGAGGAAATTCTGCAGGCTGAAAAGGATAATAACTCTGAATTGTCAAGTGATTCTTTTAAATCATCCAACGAAGATGAAACACATGGTTCATCAAATTCTGAACAAGGTAATCTTGAAGTTAGTTCTGAACCGGCTACTACTGAGAACATGTTTGTGTTTGTGGGTTCGTTATTGATGTTGAAGTGCCTGATAGACGTAGAAAATTGGGAAAAGGTAAAACTCTTGAGAGAGAGGGTGAAGAAACTTCTGTAAGGAGATTTGTGGAGGATGGTACTACATTGGCTAAGTGTGGTCCCATTCTTGAGAAGGTTGGAGAAGATGTCACAGATTTAGGGGGAAGTGTAGTTGAGGAAGCAGTGGAAGCTTTAGAAAGCTTGCAGAAAGGAGCAGTTGAACCTGTTTCATCTGGGTACGAGACATTGGATGACAAGCTAAAAAAACTGGGGGAGACCTATAACCCCAAGAAAAGAAGAACTCAGAAGTCCAAGAAAGCATCTACCCCAGTTCTTCCAAAGAAGAGGAAAGCTACTGTTTCTGCTGATACTCATGTCCCTAAGGTGCGTGCTACTCGTAATACGGTGAGAGAAGAAGAAGAAAAGTTTGAGAAGGCTCTGGAAGAGAGTAGGAAAAAGAAGGCGGCAAAGGGTAAAGCTAAGATTGGAGAGCATGTTGAGGCTGTTGTTATTGAAGAGGAGATGTTGGACCTGGTCCAACAGGAGGAGCAGCTTGCTCCAGTTGTGGTTGGGACACCAAAACACAAAAAGGCTAAGGCTTCTTCAATGAAGTCAGTTGATGTGTCCGCCGCAACTCCAAACACTGCCAAAAGAACCAGGTCCAAGGCAACGAAAGTGAAGGTTGTGGAGAAAGATGATGATGCAGACTGGAGTAGAGAAGAGGAGAAGGAAGATGATGTGTAGACTGACAGAATCATAATGTTTGGCAAGAGAAAAATCTTTAAGGGAAAGTTGTTCAAAGATCTAGAGGAGCCTAGAATGAGATACCTACAGGACACTCTGGACGTGCAGGGATGGAAAGACACGGTCCTTCGCATGGAAGGCAGGCTGGCAAGGACTGAATTGGTTGAATTCATGGGAAATGCCATTGTCAAAGACGGAAGGGTCACCTTTATGGTCAAAGGAGTTCAAGTCTCCTTTGATGCTAAACTGGGTGAAATTCTAAAAAAAAACCAGTTGAGGGCTATGAGGACTACACAAGGCAGAGATGGCCTTGTCTAGATGGGATGGCCTCAGCAATCAACATTACCAGATTCTTCAGTGACAATGAAAGTGAAATTGAACCCAGGCCAGTATACAAAAGTGAAATGAAGCCCGAGCAGAAGTTGTTCTTCGAGTTTGTCATCAAGTTCCTGCTGCCCAGACAAGAAAGAAGGCACATAGCCAACTATATGGATCTGACTCTGATGGAGTGTCCGTATAGGGAAAAGCAAATCAATTGGCCAGCTTTCATCATCCAACTCTTGGATAGAGTTTTGAATGGAACCAAAGCACATGCAATCCCATATGGATTCATTCTGACAGCTGTGCTTGCACATTTTGGGGTTCATGCGAAGAAGGCTGAAATGGCGACTGCCAAGGATTATTTTGGGAAGGAAACTTTGCTGACATGTGATTACATTGTCAATGTTCCTAAAGATGAACCTGGTTCATCTAGGAAGCAGCCAGTCAACAGCAAAGTAAGAACTCTGGTGTAGGAAAGCAAGATCAAGGATATTGAGATCCTTCGTTTGAAATCTCGTATAATTGAGGTTGAAGCTGTGCGGGATGCTTTCAGGGCTGAACTAGAAAAAGAGAAGGAAAAGAACGAGGGTGTTCTTCAGGCAGAGGCATTCTCTTCTAAAAACCAAGACCACAACCTCCTCTGCACCTTCCCATCCTTAGGCTGTCCAGAGCTACCAAATTATCCCATCTATGACCAGTTCGGGATTCTGTTCTTGTTTATGTTTTTCTTAACTCTGTTTTGCTCAAGGTTTTTGGCTTTTTTTGTTTAAATTGTCTTGTGTTTGATGTTCGTTTCTAATCAATGAATTTTTCTGTTTAGTTATTGACTTGTCTCAATTTCTTATTTAGCCTACATTTATTGGTTTCTTGTGTTAATTAATCATGTTTTGCACCTGCAATTACCTCAAATGGCCATGAGTAATAATTAATAAATCTGGTAAATTTATCATTTTGCACCTTTTCGATGATGCCAAAAGGGGGAAGATATGTGCTGACTTTTCAAATTTTTTTTAAATGATGTTTATAACCTAAATGAACCTGGTTTCTCTATGATTAATGCTTAAAATCGTACAAAGTGTTTGAAGTGTATACATGATTAAGCACAATGTTTGTCATCATCAAAAAGGGGGAATTTGTTGACCCGAGTCACTGCATAGTTTTTAAGATTGACAAATGTCTGACCAGTTGAACCACGTCCATTAGAGCACACATACTTGAACTGAATGGCTGGCACATAAACCGTATATGCATAGGAGATAAATGTGATTGTGAAGTATCAATGAACCAAGAGATTGTCTCCTAATGCGAAAAGGTTGCAAACTGATAAAGAGGATAGCAGTTGAATTCATCAAGGATAGTAACAAAGGAAGGAAGTTGAGTTTAATTCGAACTCTTTCACCCAGTTAGAGTTGTACCAGAATTGAATGACAAACTCAACTACTGACTCTATAAATACTTGAAGTATTCCTACTGAAATTATGGACGCACAAGTACAGAAGTGAATCAAGATCTGAAAGCAAAATTCCCAGTTATTTTGCAAGCAGAATTATTGTGCGATACAAAGGCTACAGATCAGCTAGAAGAACCATTTCCATCGTTTGTGTATTGAGTCTAGTTGATTGTAGTAGGAGTTCTAATATTGTATCTTTTCAGCTTTCATGGAAGCAATTGCTTAATATTTTTAAAATCGGCTCACAAATCACGGTCAATTGTGTTATGAATCGACTGATGTAATTGAGACGCCCCAAGAAGCTCATCACAACTTTCTTGTTTTTTGGAGATGGAAAATCCTAGATAGCCTGGACCTTTGACAGGTCTAGCTCAATTCCTTGGCGACTGACGGTGAATCCTAATAACTTTCCAGTACGGACTCCGAAGGCACACTTTGCGAGATTTAGTTTCAAATGATACCTTTGAAGCGGATCAAAAATCTTTTTCAAGTCTGCTATGTGATCTTTACCCTTATTGGATTTGATGATGACGTTGCCCAAAAATACTTCTATCTCCTTGTGGATCATGTCATGGAAAATGGTTATCATGGCTCTCTTATAAGTGGCCCCATCATACTTGAGACCAAACGTCATCATTTTATAGCAATACACTCCCCATGGCCTAATAAAGGTTGTCTTCTCGACATCTTCTTCATCCATCTAGATCTGATGATATCCCGTGAAGCAATCCACAAAAGATTAGAGTTGATGCTTGGCATAGTTGTCGATCAGTAAGTGTATATTGGGTAACGGGAAATCATCTTTGGGACTTGCTCTATTTAAATCCCGATAGTCGACACATACTCTTACTTTCCCATCCTTCTTTGGAACTGGCACGAAGTTGGCCAACCATGTTGGATATTCAACCACTTTGAGAACCTTAGCTTTGATCTGCTTGGTGACTTCCTCTTTGATTTTCAGACTCATATTTGGCTTGAACTTTCCGAGCTTCTGCTTTTCAGGTGGACACATCGTGTTGGTAGGTAGTTTATGGGCCACTATTGATGTGCTAAAACCAGTCATGTCATCATAAGACCATGCGAAAATATATTCATACTCTTTCACGAAACGGGTGTACTATTCTTTCTCTGATGGTGACAGGTGAATGCTTATGCGAGTTTCTTTGACTATTTCAGAATCTCCCAAACTGACTATCTCGGTTTTGTCCAAATTGGACTTAGGCTTGTTCTCAAAATTTTCCACTTCTCTGACAATCTCCTCAGGTATTATATCTTCTTCTTCTATTTCCTCTAAATTATTGTCCTTATGTTGCGTTGTCTCATTACATGTCACAGTTGTTGGTTCATCAGTATAAGTAAAATAATATTGTATAGAGAAAATGTAAAGAATAATAATAAATACTAAAATAGCAAACCATTGATAAATACCAAAATGTCAAACAAAAGCCATTTTAACGATCCAAACAATCGTTTCAAAGCAAAATAACAAAATACTAAAAAAATGTCTTAAAAAATGCCCATAAAAATTATTTTCAAGATAAATGATGCTAGCAGCTAGGCTACCTCGGAACTCAGCGGGCCCGTGATGGTGTAGCGGTCCAATTCCTGAGAATAGCTCCCTTCTCCACTGTCTGGACGACGAGGCCTTCCTCTTCCTCCTCCTTAACTATTGCACTACAATCAATGTTTTCATCTTCCAAGAACAGATTCCTCAAACCAGCTAGAACTTCATCTTCTTCGGATCCCCATATCATGTCGGCCTGATGAAAGGATTGGCTCAAATGTGGTACCGCTGCTCAAGAGGGTAATAAGGACCACCATGGCGGCGATCAATCGTTATATTCCTTCCAGGTTATTGATATCCAAGTCCGAAGGTTGTGATTTGACGCTTTAGCTGTATTGGTTTGGCGATACCCTGAAGATTCTTTCTGAGTCCCTTACTAGGTTCATACCCTGCCCATGCCAATATGCTCTCTATTTTGCTACTCCACCATTTATCTTTCTCGATCACGTTGACACGATCCATGCGATGGTAAGTCTCTCCACCCAACTTCCTTCTATTCTCAACAACCGGAGCAGTTTGATTGGTGTAAATAAGATTACTCTCATCACCATGGATGATCACTTCTTGATGATTCCATTAATACTTCACAGCCTGATGTAGAGTAGAAGCTACAGCCCCAGCAACATGTATCTAAGGTAATCACAACATCAGATTGTATGTGGCAGATATGTCCAACACTTGAATTCAACATCATACCAAGTCGGATCCATCTACAAATAGAGGTGGTCTCTCCAATCGTGGCCCTTTAAGAGCCATCGAATGCTTTCACGTTCATAGTTCTCTCTTGTATCATGCAAACCTTTACCCAATCTTTTCAGAGTGGTCAGTGGCTAGATGTTGAGACTTGAACCTCCATCTATCAAGGCCATGGAAATGAATTTGTCTTCGCACTACACTATGATATGCAATGCCCTGTTATGACTTAACTCTTCCGGCGGCAGTTCATCTTCGTGGAAAGTGATCTTATGGCTTTCCAATACTTGTCCCACCATATTGGCCATCTCCCCACTAGTAGTGTTGTTGGGTACATAAGCTTCGTTCAACACTTTCATCAACGCATTCTTGTGCGCTTCAGAATTTTGTAGTAGTGATTGAATGGATATCTGAGCAGTGGTTTTGTTCAAATGATCAACCACAGAATATTCTCTTTCTTGCACCTTTCTCCAAAGATCATCCGGGCCAGCTTCAATGATAGGCGGCTTGGAAGCGGCTTCTTTAATTGTTCCTCCCAAATGCTCGAGTATAAATCCTACCAGTCCTGGTCATACCTTGTGCCGCACTGGTTTCCTCCATTTTTCCCTTGCCTTTCCTTCACTTCTGCAGCATAGTCCCATGGTATAGCATTGGACTTAAAGGACGGTACAGTGCTACCGTCACGGTGAAGGGTGTGGTCACTTCCACTTTGATCGAAGTTGGCGCGACTGCGGGCGTTATTACTTCAACCTTGAACGGAGTCGGTGCGGATACTTCAACCTCGACCGATGACTGTATTTGTACCAAAACAGTTGTGAGAGTGACTGGAGGTATTTTAGGATCATCCCCTTCACGAATGAGCCCAATTGACCCTTCCGGATCCCATTCTTCGTCGGTTTTGATCACATTTACCCCTTCGCCCCTGTGATTTTGGAGAGGATTATTGCGGACGTTAGATGAAGCCTTTTTTTCTTGTATACCCTTGGTGTCAATTAATTTCTGGATCTTATCGTACAAAGTGATACATTCATCAATAGTATGACCCTTCATGTCCGAGTGGTAGGCACATGTCTTTTTTGGGTTGACCCACTAGGAGGACTTTTCCATGGCAACGCCGAGAATGGGAGTGACATAACCGGTAACCTTCAGTCTCTCGTATAATTTGTCGATGGGTTCAGCAATAGGGGTGTATTATCTGGGCGGTCTGCGGTCGAAATTTGGTCTGGGTTTTTGGTAGTTTTGGCGGGCTCGTGGTGAGTGGTAGTATGATGGCTGAGTGTTGTAAATATGGTAAGTGGCGGCGGGTTGTTGGTATTTGAGAGGTGATGGCTGATATGTGGGTAGGGGTGTTTGGTATGTTAGAGGAGACTTCGGACCTTAGGCCACCATCACTGCCCCTGCTTCCTTCTTTTTATAAATACCTCCTGACTGCAAGGCTTTGTTCGTGGCTTATAGTGCTTCAAAATTTGACACAATACCGCTTTTAATCCCCTCTTCTATTATTTTTCCCAATTTGATGATGTCGGAAAATATATGGTTCTGTAGAACCATCAGTCTCTCATAATACTACGGATCTTGAGCTCGTACAAAGAACTTGTTCATTTGCTCTTCTTCCTGTGCTGGCCTTACTTTCGCAGCTTCTGACCTCCACCGAGTAGCATACTCACGGAAAGTTTCCATCGACTTCTTTTTAAGATTCTGGATATAGAAGACGTCTGGTGCATTTTCTATATTGAACCTGAACCAATCCAAGTCATTCTATTCCAGAGTACTCTCACCATCTGAAGTCTCGACAATTTCTGCATGTGTAGTGTTGTCTTTCCTGATACTACTCATGTCATCCATTTTAGCTTTTCCTTTGTTTTTTGCATCGCTTGGAGAAGGAGGGGGTGGAGGACCTCTAGATCTGGTATGATATGCCGATGATGCCAGTTTGCACGAACCAACCTTAGGGGATGGGAATTAACGAAAGAGAAGAAAAACAAAAAGGTAAACAAGTCAGTAAGGAGTATTAAAAAGATGTATGCGGTATTAAAATACATATTGCGGAACTATAAATTAGCGTCCTAATTTGGGGACCTCATTGTGCCCGAGGTAGGCCTAAGCGAAATATAGATTTGTACAAAATCTATACCAATAACTTCGTCATTTCATTAATATGATAAATGGACCAAATCAATACTAAAACAAAACTAATTATAAAGACTCACTAATGACATTTTCCTTGTTACATCCAAAGTCTTAAACGAGTCTAGAAAGCAAATAAAACATCACTCCTAATCTATTTGGTCCCAAAGGGACCTTCTCCATGCTTGGCCTTCTCGTCTCCATCAATCAGATTCCACAGGTTGCGCATATCCAACAACAAATATGCCCTTGCTAGATGCCATCGTTCATTGCCCTCTGCATTCTGACAATCCGAGATATTTTTCCTCATATTTCCCTTAAGCTCCATCAACCCCTGCTCCAAATACTCCAACCTCTTTGTTGACTTAGTAGTGATTCCTTTCCACTCGTTGATTGATTGTATGTCCACTTTATGCTGCTCCAAATGCCTAGCTTCAGACTCGAAAACCCTTTTGCGCAATATTGTGTATTTGACTTATGCTTCAGCAGCGTCGTCTATGACCCTATTCCTCAAATTAATCCCTGGCTTGACATCCCTTGCTAAATAATCAACCAACCAAGATAGGTAAAAGTACACATGGCCGGCGTGATACCGATCTGGCTCGATGGTATCTTTCTCCACAATGATCTTTTGATGCCACATATGCCTTTCCTCGAACTTAAATGGAATGTGTTCCCCTTGAAATCTTCTTTGTACTGAACCATGTTGGAAACTCGTGGTATAACCTGCTTTCTCCCAGCTTGCCTCATAATTGATGTTTTACACTTCAATACCACACAAGAAAGGGGGTTTATTTGGGTGGTGTCTACTTTTTCGAGTGATGTCTTAGTAGAAGAACCTGGTTCTTCTTGGTGTTCCAACTTCTACTGTTGCGGAATAATAAATGCAGTAAAGTAAAAACACATAGATTTTTACGTGGAAAACACCTGGCTCAAATGGTAAAAAAACCACGACCTACTCCTTAGCAGGATTTGCTCAAACCAGTCTTGGTCCCGCCGGAGCCTGGTAGACCTCTGCTACTCTATTTGTCCGTACTAGATGGGGCTTTTGGTTGTGTCTTGGGATAACACGATGAGACGGGGAGGAAAGAGCAGGACATATACTATCTGAGTAAGAAGTTCACACCCTATGAAGCACGATATTCTTTTCTGGAACGCACCTGTCATTCCCGGACGAGGATAGCTCAAAAATTGAGGCACTACTTTTGTGCCTATACTACATATCTCATATCAAGGATGGATCCTCAGAAATACATTTTCCCGAAACCCGTGCTAACATGGAAGTTGGCAGATACTGTTGAGTGAATTTGACATCGTCTATGTGACTTAGAAGGCGGTATAGGGACAAGAATTAACTGATCATCTGGTAGAAAATCCTGTAGGAGGAGAATACGAACCGCTGAAAACTTATTTTTCCGATGAGGAAGTATCATTTTTAGGGGAAGATATCGTCGAAACCTACGACAGTTGGAGAATTTTCTTCGATGGGGCTGCAAATTTCAAAGGAGTGGGTATCAGAGCTGTTTTGGTATCAGAAACAGGCCAGCATTACCTGGTATCCACAAAACTCAGATTTCAGTGCACCAACAATATGGCAGAATATGAGGCTTGCATCTTAGGGCTCAATTTGGCCATTGACATAAATTTCTAGGAATTTCTAGTAATTGGTGATTCAGGCCTTCTGGTACATCATGTTCTAGGAGAGTGGGATACAAATAATACCAAAATAATACCATATTTATATCATGTGGAAGAGTTGATAAAGAGATTCACAAAGATAGAGTTCAAACATGTTCCAAGAATCCAGAATGAGTTCGCAAATGCATTAGCCACTCTGTCTTCCATGATACAACACCCGGACAAAAAATTCATCGACCCTATTACATTAAGGATCCATAATTTTCTAGCTTATTGCGCTCATGTTGAAGAAGAAACAAATGGGAATTCGTGGTTCCATGATATCAAGGAATACTTGGCATAAGGAGAGTACCCGGAGTGTAACGACCCGACCAGTCGTTTTGTGTATTAGAACCCCGTTCCCCAAATGAGACTTCCCATAGCGTCTCTGTTTGATTTATGACTTGCGGGGATGGGTGGTTCAGGATTTTGAAGTGTTTAGAGTGCTATAGGAACACTTGGTTCCTTAAGGGTGACCTTTTTGGCCAAGTTTGACTTCGGTCAACATTTTGAGAAAACGACCTCGGAATTGAGTTCTGACAGTTCCATTACCTTCGTATGTTGATTTCAAACTTGGGCGTGTGTTCGGGACGGGTTTTCGATGACCCGGGAGCATTTCAGCACACAATATAGAAATAAGAATTTCCTTAAATTTGAAATTTGGTTTGGAGCGTGATTTTATGTTATCAAGGTCCGAATGAAATTCTGAGATAGGGAATAGTTTCGTTATGTCATTTATGACTTGCTTGCAAAATTTGGTGTCATTCCGAGTAGTATTGGTCGGTTCGGCGCATTGTTAAAGAAATCAAGAACTTGAAGTTCTTATGTTATGATTCTATTGGTTTTGGGGTGTGATTTTGAGTTTTAGCGTTGTTTTGAATGTTCCGAAGGCTCGAGAGAGCCCGTATTATTATTTTGGACTTGTTGGTATATTGGGACGGGAGCTGGGGTGGGCCCAGGTGCCTCTCGGGCACCAAATAGGGCTAAAAACCAGCTGATGCAACTGCTGGTGCACCTGATCTGGTGTGACCACAGGTGCGGTTGCCCAGTCGCAGGTGCAGGACCGCTCCTGCGGTCCCAAGCATCGCAAGTGCGGCCCCAGGTGAGGCCCTCCTTTCTCGCAGGTGCGGACAAAGGTTCGCACGAGCGAAGCAACAAGTGCGGTATCTCCTCCGCAGGTGCGACCCCAGACCCACTCGTTCAACTCCGCAGGTGAGAGCTTTTGCTTGCAAGAGCGAGACTGCAAGTGCGGTCCTCGAGCCGTGGGTGCGGAATCACTGTAGGCCAGGCAGTGTGTTCATTAAATACGGGAGTCTTCACTTTCTTTCTCATTTTTCATCCATTGTAAGACCTTGAGGGCTTTGAATAAGGGCTCCACGACCAACCACTGTAAGGTAAATTAATTCCACCCTAAAGTTAGTTTTAATTCATGAATTACTAGTTAAATTTACTACTAAATTAGTGGAAAACCATGATTTGGGTAGTAACTTAAGGTTCTTGAGGAATTTGATGAATTACTCATTTATTGCTATGAATTCACGTAGAAATCGTATATTAACGATCCTTAGGCTATGGGTGAGTGATTCCTTCGAGAATTTTTGGAATTCGAGCGTGCGGGCCCGGGGTTGAATTGTTGGAATTCTTCAAGAATGTTGAAATTATTGAATAAACAGGACAATTTCCCTACTTTGAACATGAATTGACATACTTTTACAATATATGGATAGTTGCGAGTCCTCGGGTGTAGAGTTCGGAGTTTCAGGCGCATCCTTGGTTCGAGAGGTAGATTCGACACGAGGTGAGTCTCCCTTCTAACCTCGTAAGAGGGAATTGTCCCCATAGGTGTTCTATATGTTGTGTTCAATTGTTTGGGG
>ML259562.1:0-49968 GCA_005239495.1 Nicotiana undulata | reverse complement strand
GGGGGGGGGGGGGTACGTGCGTACAAAGTGATGAGAGTCCACACGTACAAACTATTATGTCATGTCGGGTAACTTTAGGGCTCACAAGCATGCTTTTATGTGCCTTATATGCATCTTTAGGCGTAGTTTGAGTTGCTTATTATTCTTAAACTAGCATGAGAATGGTAGAAGGTTGCATTTGAATTCCCAGTTAGTTAATCCCTGTCACAAGTGTAGTCTCTACTGAGCTTATTGATAAATTTGGTATATATATATATGTGTGTGTCAGCACCCGAGTCGCAGGTATTATTCGCGAGTGGGGGAAGCTTTATGATAATTTGGTATAAAGTGTTAGCAACCGAGTCACAGGTCTGATTCGCGAGCGGGAGGGAAGCTTTATGATAATTCGGTGTAAAGTGTCAGCACCCGAGTCACAGGTATGATTCGCGAGCGGGGGAAGCTTTATGATAATTCGGCATATGTGTCAACACCCGAGTCGCAGGTATGATTCGCGAGCGGGGGAAGCTTTATGATTATTCTGTACAAATATACTAGCACCCGAGTTACAGGTATGATTCGCGAGCAGGGGAAAGCTTTATGACCAAACAACACATAGATGTCTCCCCTTACGACTCCGGCCGTTTGTCTTATTTCTGTGTGCGCATGACTATTTGTTACTGTTTCATGGATATTGGCTTGACAGATATTTGGGGGAAAGGAAAGTGGACATTGCTATTTATTTTTAGTAGTTACCTTGATTCATGTGCTTGATACGCATTTGCTGCTCATTGTCTTACATGCCTACTGTATTTTGTTATATCCTGTCATATATTATACTGTTGGACCTTAGTGAGACTCAAGTCGACCTCTCGTCACTACTTATTCGAGATTAGACGGGATACTCACTGGGTACATATTTATCTATGTACTCATGTTGCACTGCTGTACTTAATTGTACAGGTTCTGAGGCTGGCGCATCTGGTTATCAGACCGGAGCTAGATATTGACTGTAGCGGACCTGACTGCACGGTGAGCTACTTCTCCTGGCGATCCTTAGGCAACACCATGGAGTTTCTTTTGCTTATGTTCCCTTCTATTTATTTCTGACAGTGGGATTTTATATTCTATCTTTTGTATACCCAGTTAGTATGCCCGTGATACTCGTGACACTGGTTCCTGGCACCCACGTAGTATTTGTGTAGATTATGTCCGTACATATATGTATATTTTAGTCTCACGCCTCATTATGACTTCTTTTGTTTAAAACTGGTTGATTACCCCTAATCGGTTAATAATCTAGGCCTATGTACCTTAGTATATATGTATTGATATGTTTAAGGCAAAGGAGAAGGAACCATAGTAGTATAAATGTTGGCTTGCCTGACCCCGCTGTTGGGCGCCATCACGACCTGAGTTGGGATTTTGGTTCGTGACAACATGGTATCAGAGCTCTAGGTTCACTTAAGTCTAACGAGTCACGGGCAGGCCTAGTAAGTGCCTTGCGGATCGGAACGGAGACGTCTGTACTTATGTTCAGGAGGCTATAGGGTGTTGGGAAACCTCTCTTTATTCATATTCTATCGTGCAATCGATGATGTACTCAAACTCATTCTTCTATTCTCTCACAGATGGTGAGGACGCGCGCATCTAATGTTCCTGATCCGGGAGATGCCGCTACCCCCGCCGCCCAAGGTCGTGGTAGAGGTAGGGGGAGGGCACCTACCCAAGGTAGGGGACGAGGGCATCCCAGAGCTATCCCAGTTGCACCACCAGGGGACCCTATCATAGAGGAGCAGGACGAGGTGCCTTCAGTAGCTCCTGCTCCAGTGGACTTCATGACGACGCCAGGCTTCCAAGAGGTCATGGGCCGTATGATGAGATTCATGGACACCATGTCCCATGCTGGTTTATTCCAGCATATCCTGCCACTTCTCATGCGGAAGGGGGAGTCCAGACCCTTACCGCCCAGGCCGCTGGTCAGACAACAGCAGTACATCACACCCCAGGTACACTGCCCGTGGGTGGGGTCCAGCCTGTAGCAGCAGCACCTGAGCCTATACCAGCTGCGGATGGCGATCAACTGAAGATGTTGGAAAGATGGACCCGATTGCGCCCTCCATTCTTCGGGGGTGAACGAAGCGAGGATGCCCAAGACTTCATTGATAGGTGCAGGGACATACTTCACAACATGAGGATCCTAGCGTCCCATGGAGTGGATTTCACCAAATTTCAGTTAGAGGGCAGAGCTCGTAGGTGGTGGCAGTCCTATATACTCAGCAGGCCAGCAAATTCTCCTCCTGTCACTTGGGAGTAGTTCACGCAGATGTTCTAGGACAGATATATTCCACCCTTTTAGAGGGAAGAGTTGCGGCGTCAGTTTGAGCAGCTAGAGCAAGGGTAGATGTCAGTGGCAGATTATGAGGCCAGATTTTCAGAGCTGTCACGCCATGCACTTATGATACTACCTACAGATGCTGAGAGAGTGCGCAGATTCGTGGCTGGGTTGCATCTAGGTATTAGAGCCACCATGGCCCGAGAGGTGGAGATGGGTACTCCTTATCAGCTCGTGGTAGAGATTGCTCGCAGGATCGAGAGTTATCGGTCGAGGAGCAGGGAGCAGGGTTAGCAGGACAAGAGGGCTAGGTTCTCCAAAGATTTTAGGGATGCCCCAACTAGGAGCAGAGGTCAGTTTGGGGGTGGTCAGCCCAGCAGGCCTTCATATTCAGCACCTCCACTACCTCCTCGAGGTGTGCAGTGAGGCCTAAGTTCAGCGCCATGCCAAAGCGCTCCTACCGTCCCCTAGCTATTCAGAGTTCACCCAGTGGTTACTCCAGTTGCCAGAGATACTCCAGTTCTTATTTTAGTGCTATGCCAGAGGGTTCACATCGCTCTCCGACCATTCAGGATTCTCCTTCTTCGGGATAGCATGATATGCCACCTGTGATATGTTACGAGTACGGGGATTTAGGCCATCTGAGGAGGGCTTGTCCCAGGTTTCAGTGCAAGACAGTGCAGCAGGGTTATCAGCCTATGAGTTCAGCACCAGCAGTCCGGCCACCTAGAGGTGGAGGACAGGTCGGCAGGGGTCGTCTTAGAGGAGGAGGCCAGTCAGGAGGGGGTCAGTTAGCTCCTGTTCGCTCTGGAGGAGATCAGTCTTCAGGTTCTCCGGCTAGCTAGATCAGATATAGTGGCCTCAGACACCGTGATCACAGGTATTACCTCAGTATGTGGTAGAGAGGCTTCAGTATTTTTTGATCCAGGATCCACTTATTCGTATGTTTCGGCCCTATTTGCTTATTTTCTGGATGTTCCTCGTGAGTCTTTGGGTCTCCTATATATGTGTCCATCCTGTAGGAGATTATGTGGTCATAGACCGGGTCCATCGGTGTTGTGTGATTACCTTCTGTGGGTTCGACACCAGAGCGGACCTTTTATTGCTCGACATGGTTTATTTCGAGGTTATTGTAGGCATGGATTTGCTATCTCCTTATCATGCCATACTGGATTTCCATGCCAAGACAATTACATTAGCCATGCCTGAGTCGCCTAGGCTGGAGTGGAGGGGTTCCTCAGTTAGTGCATCCAGCCGGGTAATTTCCTTCATGAAGGCTCGGCGTATGGTCGAGAAGGGTTGTTTGGCTTACCTTGCTTATATGCGGGACACCACAGCCGAGTCCCCGACTATTGATTCAGTTCCAGTTGCTCGAAAGTTTGCCGATGTATTTCCTTCAGACCTTCCAGGCATTCCTCCATATCGAGACATTGATTTCTGCATTGATTTAGCTCCAGATACTCTGCCTATTTCCATTCCCCCGTACCGTATGGATCCTAAGGAGTTGAAGGAGTTGAAGGAGCAGCTTGAGGATTTGTTGGCTAAGGGGTTCATCAGGCCGATTGTATCGCCCTGGGGTGCTCCAGTTCTATTCGTGAAGAAAAAGGATGGGTCTATGCGGATGTGTATTGATTACCGCCAGTTGAATAAGATGACCATTAAGAATATCCTCTGCCACGCATCGATGACTTGTTTGACCAATTGCAGGGTGCTCGTGTGTTTTCTAAGATTGATTTGAGATCGGGTTATCATCAGTTGAAGATTCGGGCCTCAGATGTTCCGAAGACTGCATTTCGTACCAGATATGGTCATTATGAGTTCCTGGTGATGTCCTTTGGCTTGACTAATGCTCCGGCAGCATTCATGGACTTGATGAACAGGGTGTTCAGGCCGTATATTGATTCCTTCATCATTGTTTTCATTGATGACATCTTGATCTATTCGTGGAGCCTGGGTGAGCATGAGCAGCATTTGAGAGTTGTGCTCCAGACCTTGCGGGAACAGAAGCTATATGCTAAGTTCTCCAAGTGTGAGTTCTGGTTAGATTCCGTGGCATTCTTGGGACATGTGGTATCCCGAGAGGGTATCAAGGTTGATCCTTAGAAGATTGAGGCAGTTCAGAGTTGGACGTGTCCTACTTCAGCTACATAGATCAGGAGCCTTTTGGGCCTTGGAGGCTATTGCCGCCGATTCGTGGAGGGGTTCTCTTCTATTACAGCTCCATTGACCAGATTGACTCATAAGAATGCTCATTTCAGTGATCCGACGAGTGTGAGGCGAGCTTTCAGAAGCTCAAGTCATCATTAACCTCAACACCAGTTCTGACATTGTCTTCCAATTATGGGATGTATATTGTGTATTGTGACGCTTCACGTGTTGGGTTGGGATGTGTGTTGATGTAGGACGGGAGAGTTATTTCTTATGCTTCGCGCCAGCTGAAAGTTCATGAGAAGAATTACCCTGTGCACGACTTGGAGTTGGCGGCGATTGTTCATGCTTTGAAGATTTGGAGGCACTACTTGTATGGAGTATCTTGTGAGGTTTATACAGACCACCGCAGTTTGCAGCACTTGTTCAAGCAGACGCGGTGGATTGAGTTGTTAAAGGATTGTGATATAACCATTCTTTATCATCCGGGCAAGGCAAATGTGGTAGCGGATGCCTTGAGCAGGAGGGCAGAGAGTATGGGTAGCTTGGCCTACATTGCAGTTGAGGAGAGACCTCTAGCCTTGGACATTCAGTCCTTGGCTAATCTCCTAGTGAGATTAGACATTTCGGAGCCTCATCGAGTTCTTGCACATGTAGTTGCTCAGTATTTGCTACTGGGAGAGATTAAGGCTCGGCAGTTCAATGATCTGTGCTTAGCAGAGATTCGGGAGTCAGTGGTCCAGGGTAGGGCCAAGGAGGTTACTATGGGCGAGGATGGTGTTCTGAGACTTCAAGGCTGTTTGTGTATTCCTAATGTTGATGGCCTGAGGGAGAGGATTCTAGCGGAGGCACACAGTTCTCGGTATTCTATTCATCCAGGTGCGACAAAGATGTATCGTGATTTGAAGCAGCATTACTGGTGGAGGCGGATGAAGAAAGAATTTGTGGAGTATGTGGCTAGGTGTCTTAATTGCCAGCAGGTTAAGTACGAGCATCAGAGGCCAGGGGGCCTACTTCAGTAGATGCCCATTCGTGAGTGGAAGTGGGAGCGCATCACTATGGACTTCATGGTTGGGTTGCCCCGGACTGTGCGGAAGGTTGACGCAGTTTGGGTCATTGTTGATAAATTGACAAAATCTGCGCATTTCATTTTTGTGGCTACTACTTACACTTCCGAGAGGCTAGCGCAAATCTACATTCGGGAGTTAGTCAGGTTGCACGGTGTGCCGGTGTCCATTATATCAGATCGAGGTCCTCATTTCACCTCGCACTTTTGGAGAGCATTGCACAGTGAGATGGGCACTCAGATAGATCTCAGCTAATCATTTCACACTCAAACTGATGGCCAGTCGGAGCGTACAGTTTAGATATTTCAAGATATTCTCAGGGAATGTGTGATTTACTTTGGAGGTCAGTGGGACTAGTTCTTTCCTTTGGCTGAGTTTGCGTACAATAATAGTTATCAGTCCAACATCGAGATGGCTCCATTTGAGGCTTTGTATGGTCGGCGGTGTCGTTCTCCTATCGGGTGGTTTGAGCCTGGCGAGGTCAGGTTATATGGCACTGATCTGGTGAGAGATGCTTTGGAGAGGGTGAAGTTAATTCAGGAGAGGCTCCGCACAGCTCAGTCCAGACAAAAGAGTTATGCGGATCAAAGGGCGTGTGATGTGGCATTTATGAGAGGAGATAAGGTTCTGCTGAAGATTTCGCCGATGAAGGGCATTATGAGATTCGGGAAGAAGGGCAAGCTGAGCCCAAGATTTATAGGTCCTTTTGAGGTGTTGAGGCGAGTCGGAGAGGTTTCTTATGAGCTTGCTTTACCTCCTAGTTTATCAGGAGTTCATCCGGTCTTTAACGTATCCATGCTCCGGAGGTATCACACCGACTTTTCTCACGTGGTTGATTTCAACACTATTCAGTTTGACGAGAAGTTGGGCTACGAGGAAGAGCCAATTACTATTATTGTTAGGCAAGACCACCAGTTGAGATTCAAGAGACTTTCTGCTGTGAAGGTCTAGTAGAGGGGCCAACCAGTTGAGGAGGCGACTTGGGAGTCCGAGTAGGACATGCAGAGGAGATATCCACATCTTTTCAGCACTTCAGGTACCATTCTATACCCGTTCGAGGACGAACGTTTGTTTAAGAGGGGGAGAATGTAACGACCCGACCGACCGTTTTGCGTATTAGGACCCCGTTTCCCAAACGAGACTTCCCATAGAGGCTTCATGTGATTTATGACTTGCGGGGATAGGTGGTTCGGGATTTGGAAGTGGTTAGAGTGCTATAGGAACACTTAGTTCCTTAAGGGTGATCGTTTTGGCCAAGTTTGACTTCGGTCAACATTTTGAGCAAACGACGTCAGAATTGAGTTCCGACAGTTCCATTAGCTTCATATGATGATTTCAGACTTGGGCGTGTGTTCGGGACGGGTTTTCGATGACCCAGGAGCATTTCGGCGCCTAATATAGAAATAAGAATTTCCTTAAATTTGAAATTTGGTTTGGGTGGGCCCAGATGCCTCTCAGGCACCAAAAGGGGCTAAAAACCAGCTGATGCAACTACTGGTGAACATGATCTGGTGTGACCGCAGGTGCAGTTGCCCTGTCGTAGGTGCGGGACCGCAGGAATCGTAGGTGCGGCCCCAGGTGAGGCCCTCCTTTCACGCAGGTGCGGACAAAGGTCCGCATGAGCGGAGCAACAAGTGCGGTATCTCCTCCGCAGGTGCGACCCCAGACCCACTCGTTCAACTCTGCAGGTGAGAGCTTTTGCTCGCAAGAGCGAGACTGCAGGTGCGGTCCTCGAGCCGCGGGTGCGGAATCACTGTAGGCCAGGCAGTGTGTTCATTAAATACGGGAGTCTTCACTTTCTTTCTCATTTTTCATCAATTGTAAGACCTTGAGGGCTTTGAATAAGGGCTCCATGACCAACCACTGTAAGGTAAGTTAATTCCACCCTAAAGTTAGTTATAACTCATGAATCACTAGTTAAATTTACTACTAAATTACTGGAAAACCAAATTTTGGGTAGTAACTTAGGGTTCTGGAGGAATTTGATGAATTACTCATTTATTGCTATGAATTAAAGTAGAAATCGTATATTAACGATCGTTAGGCTATGGGTGAGTGATTCCTTCGAGAATTTTCGGAATTCAAGCGTGCGGGCCCGGGGTTAAGTTTTGGGAATTCTTCAAGAATGTTGAAATGATTGCATAAACAGGATAATTTCCCTACTTTGAACATGAATTGACATACTTGTACAATATTTTGCTAGTTGCGACGTTGGGTGTAGAGTTCGGAGTTTCGGGCGCATCCTTGGTTCGAGAGGTAAATTCGACACGAGCTGAGTCTCCTTTCTAACCTCGTAAGAGGGAATTGTCCCCATAGGTGTTCTATATGTTGTATTCAATTGTTTGGGGGGGGGGGAGGTGGGCTACGTGCGTACAAAGTGACGAGAGTCCACACCTAGCGACTATTATGTCATGTCGGGTAAGTTTAGGGCTCACAAGCATGCTTTTATGTGCCTTATATGCATCTTTAGGCGTACTTTGAGTTGCTTATTATTCTTGAACTAGCATGAAAATGGTGGAAGGTTGCATTCTAATTCCCAGTTAGTTAATCCCTGTCACAAGTGTAGTCTCTACTGAGCTTATTGATACATTCGGTCAATATATATATATATATATATATATATATATATATATATGTGTGTGTGTGTGTGTGTGTGTGTGTGTCAGCACCCGAGTCGCAGGTATGATTCGCGAGCGGGGGAAGCTTTATGATAATTCAGTATAAAGTGTCAGCACCCGAGTCGCAAGTATGATTCGCGAGCCGGGGAAGCTTTATGATAATTCAGTATATGTGTCAGCACCCGAGTCGCAGGTATGATTCGCGAGCGGGGGAAGCTTTATGATAATTCAATATATGTGTTAGCACCCGAGTCGCAGGTATGATTCGCGAGCGGGGGAAGCTTTATGATAATTCAATATATGTGTTAGCACCCGAGTCGCAGGTATGATTCGCAAGCAGGAGAAGCTTTATGATAATTCGGCATACGTGTCAACACCTGATTTGCAGGTATGATTCGCGAGCGGGGGAAGCTTTATGGTAATTCTGTACAAATATACTAGCCCCCGAGTCGCAGGTATGATTCGCGAGCGAGGGAAAGCTTTACGACCAAACAGCACTTAGATGTCTCCTTACGACTCCGACTGGTTTTCTTGTTCCTGTGTACGCATGACTATTTGGTACTGTTTCATGGATATTGCCTTGAAAGATATTTGGGGGAAAGGAAAGTGGACATTGCTATTTATGTTTAGTAGTTACCTGGATTCCTGTGCTTAATACGCATTTGCTGCTCACTGTCTTACATGCCTATTGTATTTCGTTATATCTTGTCATATATTATACTGTTGGACCTTAGTGAGTGTCAAGTCGACCTCTCGTCACTACTTCTTCGAGATTAGACGGGATACTCACTGGGTGCATATTTATTTATGTTCTCATGCTGCACTGTTGTACTTAACTGTACAGGTTCTGAGGTTGGCGCATCTGGTTATCAGACCGGAGCTAGATATTGACGGTAGCAGACCCTACTGCACGGTAAGCTGCTTCTCTTGGTGATCCTCAGGCAGCACCATGGAGCTTCTTTTACTTATGTTCCCGTCTATTTATTTCAGACAGTGGTATTGTATATTCTATCTTTTGTATACCCTGTTAGTATGCCCGTGATACTCGTGACACTGGTTCTTGGCACCCACATAGTATTTGTGTAGATTATGTCCGTACATATATGTATATTTTGGACTCACACCTCATTATGACTGCTTTTGTTTATAACTGGTTGATTACCCTTAATCGATTCATAATCGAAGCCTTGTACCTTAGTATATATGTATTGATATGTTTAAGGCAAATGAGAAGGAACCGTAGTAGTTTAAATGTTGGCTTGCTTGACCCCGCTGTTGGGCGCCATCATGACCTGAGTTGGGATTTTGGGTCGTGACACGGAGCGTGCAAATCATACTCAGAAACGCACACTCCGAAGAGTATCGAACCATTTATTCAAAAGTGGAGGAATTTTTTACAGAAGGACTCTAGACATAGGATTATTACGGTGTGTTGACGCCAAGGAAGCTTCCAAACTAGTCGAAGAGATACATGTCGGAACCTACAGACCACACATGAATGATTTTGTTTTAGCCCAGAAGATATTAAGAGCAGGATATTTTTGGATGACTATAGAAACAGACCACATCAGGTATGTCCAAAGTGTCATCAATGCCAAATACATTCATATATGATATGGGTGCCACCAAATGAACTCAATGCAATGAGTGCACCTTGGCCTTTGCTGCTTGGGGAATGGATGTCATCGGTCCGATTGAACCCGCCGCTTCAAACGGGCATAGGTTCCTTTTAGTGGCCATAGACTACTTCACAAAATGGGTTGAGGCTGCATCTTACGATGTTGTAACCAAGAAAGCCGTTTCAGATTTTGTTAGGGATCGTATTGTTTTCTGATTCGGGGTGCCAGAATCCATCATCACCGACATCGCCGCCAACCTCAACGCTGACTTAATGGAGGCTATGTGTTGAACCTTCAAAATCAAGCATAATAATTCCACAACATAAAGGCCTCAAATGAATGGAGCCGTGGAGGCCGCAAACAAGAATATCAAGAAATATTGAGAAATATGGTAGACAACCACAAGCAATGGCACAAGAAATTACCATTTGCCTTATTGGGATATTGTACCACAGTCCACACATAAACCGGGGCAACTCCCTACTTGCTAGTCTGCAGTACTGAAGCTATAATTCCCGCCGAAGTCAGAATTCCTTCTTTAAGAATCATACAAGAAGCTGAACTCGGTGATGCAGAATGTATGAGAAGTCGCAACGAACAATTAGCTATCATTGACGGGAAAAGAATGAATGCAGTTTGCCATGGTCAACTTTATCAGAACAGAATGTCCAGAGCTTTCAACAAAAGGGTCAAACCTAGATAGTTTACGCCGGGGAAACTGGTGCTGAAGCGTATCTTCCCGCATAAGATGAAACCAAAGGGAAATTTTCACCCAATTGGAAAGGGCCCTACATGGTCCACAGAGTACTAACAGGAGGAGCACTCATACTTGCAGAAATGGACAGAGAGATTTGGCCAACGCCTATCAATTCAGATGCACTCAAAGAATACTATGTTTAGATTGTTTGCATTTCTTCATCTGATGTAACATAACTACGCTTGACCCGATTCCCATTTAAGAGGGGATACATAGGCAACCCTGTGAGTTCGGTCACATTTCCATAAAATCTTCATTTTTACCATGGTCGGAAACTGGGGAAGAACTTTAAGGAGGACCCTCAAAATTCTGGAGCAAGTCCAGCCAACTTCGTCATGTGCAGAACGGTCAAAGAATCACTTATTAAACTGGGGCAGATTTTTGAGGAAGGACCTCAGACTTCTAATGCAAGGAAGTCGCAATGTCTATAAAAGTGTCACAGTCATTGGTTCGTCTAATTTACTTGATATTGCATAGTACTATGTTTTTAAAAAAACTACATTCATCAAACGCACGCATATTTTCTCGAAAACTTTATTTTATGAATAGCCAGATGCTACCCATGGCAACTTGAGCAGGATCTCGATATAGGGCAAAAGCAAAGAAAAGCAAGCAAGCGAAGGAACGAATCAACCTTCCCCGTCCAATCTCATAATTTTTCTCTAGATGAAGGAACAAGGAATACTCGCAAATACACACACATATCAAAAATCATAACGGCACGTTGCCAAACGCAAACACCTCTCCAGCTAAGAAATACTCTGCTATCACTCCGTGTCTTTTCCTTGAATGAGGCTAAGCATTGCCTCCCTAATTATATAAGGCTAAGTGTTTCCTTTCCATTGCATGAGACTAATCATTGTCTCCTATTTTGCATGAGGCTAAGCCCTGTCTCCTCAATTGCATGAGGCTAAGCATCACCTCCCTATTTGTGTAAGGCTAAGCGTTGCCTTCCATTGCATGAGACTAATCCATGTCTCCCTTTTTGCATGAGTCTAAGAATTACCTCCCTTTCTTTGCACGAGACTAAGTATTGTCTCCTATTTAGCATGAGGCTAAGCCCTTCCTCCTCAACTACATAAGGCTAAGACTTGCCTACCATTGCATGAGACTAAGCCATATCTCCTTATCTTGCATGAGGCTAAGCATTGCCTCCCTAATTGCATAAGGATAAGCTTTCTTACTTTTGCATGAGACTAAGCATTGTCTCCTAATTGCATGTGACTAAGCATTATCTCTTATTTTGCATGAGGATAAGCCATGCCTCCTCAATTGCATAAGGCTAAGCTCTGCCCTCCTTGCATGAGACTAAGCACTGTCTCACTTTCTTGCATGAAGCTAAGCATCGCCTCCCTAATTGCATAAGCTAAGCTCTGCCTTTCCTTGCATAATACCTAATGCTATGGTGTTTCAAATCTAGCACTATTTTCTACTTTCCCAGGGCTAAGCTCTGCCCCCAATTTCACACAAGACTAAGATCTATCTTGTTTCGCTTTGCATATGATGCAACATCATGTCATTGCATCTCACGGGCTGAAACATCGCCATTTTTTCCGAAGTTGTCATATTCCGATGGCATCATCCTCATAGCCGGAAGACACCATGCCATGACCTGAGGATCTCTCAATATTGCACATCTTTATTCAAAGGTGTTATAGTTCAGAGGCACAATTTTCATGGCTTGAGAACATCATTTCATGGCCTGCGAATTCTTTATCACGTGATTCATGGCCCAGGACATCATGGTCTAAGGAAACCATCCTCATCGTCCAAAGACAACTTTCATGGTCCAAAGGGAATTCACATTATGTTTAATTCTCGCAATAATTCTATATATTTGCATGCATTGTGTTAAAGTTTTGCATGCAATCCAAGAAGTAATCGTTCTCTTAATGGGATCAATCTTCGCTCCGGTTTCCGTTCGATGCTCACATCCTGAAATTACATCAAATGCAGCCAAACACCGTCCAATACCCGCTTCCACTAGATACCCGTTCAAATGCTCATCCATAACTTTTCAGATTCACACTCATGATCCTCGCAGATTCATCCAATACCGTCCTACCCAAAAGAACACCTTCCGAAACATATGACATCTTACAACAAATCCATCGGCTTAGTTCACCACTGCATCGGAAACTACACGCGGCCTGATTCCCGTAATACCAGGGATATGTAGAGAACTCAAAAACTCGGGTTCGACCTCTATTTTTTAAATCATCCCTTTCGGTCAAAATCGATCATCATTTCTTTACTCGACAATTCTTTCATCATTCACGGGTAAAGAGGGACAACTGTTGATACCTAATTTTTCCCTCATATTTTAAAAATGTATATATACTTTCAGAATAGCATATTTGCATCATTATTTAGTTTACAAACCTATACATGCATTTTCCATATTTTTTAGAAGCTGTAAATTAATTTCCTTCAAATTATTTTTGTGATGATTTAATTATCCAACATGTTATTTACACCATGTATGTTTTATAATATTTTACTTCATTTTTCTATAATTGCATTTGCATTTTTTTGCTAGTTGCACATTTTTGCAATAATAGCTTATATTCATGTATAACTACATTATTCGTGCTAAAATAAATTTTTATATTTTTATAACGCTAAGTTATTATATTCGATAATTTTAGTGCGCAAATAATATTTTTGCTATTTATTAGTTCCTTTTATAAATTATTTATTGATAAATATTGGGTATTGAAAGAACATCCCCACTTTTAAACCAAATTTGGACCAAATAAATGGCCCAAAACCCTACAAGACTATAAGGACACGTAAAATTTCTTGTTTAATATAATGCCCGAATAAGTCCCCTAGTTCTTATGACTGTAGAAATTCTTAAAACGAACCTTATTTGTGTAAAAGTGCCCCGGAATTTGAAAGAATAAATTTTCCAGAAGTTGGGCGTTATGTGGCGCACTATGCGATCGCATAACTGGTATGCGGACCGAATAAAGGTCGCATACCTTGGCAAGCCACTGCCCAACTTGAGGACAACTATGTGGTCCATTATGCGATCGCATTTTGGTTCTGCGGACCTCATAGTTGTCGCATTCTTGCCCTTTGATTTTTGTGAGGGAGGTTATGCGACGCACTATGCGATCACATAATGTGTATGAGGACCGCATAGTGGTCGCATACCTGCACATTGTATTTTTAAGGTTGGCCCATCTGGAGGGCCATTCTGCGGTTGTCTCTGCGGACCGCATGTAAGGAATGCGATCGCATTCCTGACCGTATACCTGTGTCGGGCTCCTAATTTTTCTAATTTTAAAACCCGATCCCCAGTTCATTAAAACAGCCCACCCCTTCATTTTAACCAATATTCTGAACAAATAAAGAGAAGAAAAGGGGAGTTCTTGAGAGAGAAAGTGGTTCTTCCACCACAATGATTTTCAAAGTTCCTCAGGCCTGATATTTCGAGTAATCTCCTTCTTCCTCATTCTAGCAGTTAAGGGTTTCCAACCCTTTTTCCATTAATTTTCTTATTTTAAACAAAGGGAGGATTGTCATGGATTGATTCTTGAAAAGATTAACTAAGACCTTGCATGCATGTTTAATAATGGTGTTAATCTAGCAAGAGGGAGTGGGTTGGGGTAAATTTCACAAAGGCGGGGTTGGTAATCTAATGGGGTCACATAGTTTTTGGAAAAATGCTTAAGAGAGTCCGAATTGCGTGCATGACTTCCAATTCTGAGTTGAATATGTTTAATTGTGAACTAGATTGACGGTACTAGTCGGTTCGGTGATTTGTGAGTAAAAGTTAAAAAGGGATTTCGACTCCAGGTATGTATGGCTATCTTTAACCCTTGTAAAATACTTCTTGTTGTGGTAAGCATACGGTATGTGTACTTATATGGAAATATGTAAATTGACTGTCTAGTTGATTGCTACCCCAACTGTGTTAGATGAGATTTTGAATGGTGACTTGGCATGCCTACTTTATTATGTGCAAAGATGGTAGTTGTTTAAAGTTATTGATATGAAGCATTGTAAATAAGTTGAACGGTTATGGAAACACCTTGTGCATAAATTGATGATTGATGGAAGTTTGGGGTGCCTTGAGCCTAAGTAAACGAATTGCTAAATGTGAATTTGTGATCCTTGAAAGTAAGGCCCATGTGATAAAATTATTTGGTATTGTTGTTGAATTTGGAATCCTTGAATGGAAAGTTCTTATAATGAAAATTGTTTATTGTTGCTGCTGCTATGATGAAATTATTGGTGGTGTTGTTTTTGAAATATAAATTGTCAGGCGGGGTCGGGTTGCGCGCCGCAAGACGAAGTAATAAGTTGTGGGTTTTGGTGATAAGGTTGAAAAATAAATTGTCAGGCAGGGTCAGGTTGCGCGCCGCAACACGAAGTAATAAGGTGTGGGTTGTGGTGATAATAGTGGCTGAGGTAATAAGGGTGGAAAAGTGATCTTTATCACTATTGATATGAAAATTATGAAACTCGTGAATATGGTGGTGTTGGAAAGGGAAAAAGGAGAGATTGTAAAATTGTTGACTTTGATTGTCTCTTTCCGTGTGTTTTGATTGTTGGTCCTATTGTTGTCCTTTTTCTTATCTGTAATATTTGTTGATTGTACTTAGGATAAAGTTTGCTCATACATACTAGTACTATTTCACAGTACTAACGTCCTTTTTGCCGGGGACGCTACATCTTTTATATGGATGTAGGTGGTTCCATAGCAGGTAGCTCAGCCCGCCGTTAGTTATACCTCCTCTTCATCTCTGCAGCAGCTGTGGTGAGCCCCTCTTCTCCTTGGGGCCGTGTGTGGTTGATACCACCCTCTTTTGTTTATGTGGTAAAGTTATAGTCGGGGCCTTGTTATCGGCAAGTTATGTAAAATCCCTAGTATTCGTAGAGGCTCCGTAGACATGATGTGGGTGTATATATGTATTTTTGGGTAGTAACAGTATGTACTCGGAACCGTGGATTATGTTGGAAAGTTATGTATGTATTATGTATGTTTGAATATCAATCATTGAAATGTTAAAAGAGGAAACAATGGAGATATGTTGTAAGATGTACTTTGAAACAAAAATAGGCTAACTCACATGAAATAATGTATGTTATGAACGCGGGGTAATACGTTGGGCAGGAAAGGCAATACAGGTCCGCTTGACTGGGTTCACCCGGTTAGGCGCCTCTCTCGTCCCTCGATTTTGGGGCGTGACAAATTTGGTATCAGAGCCTAAGGTTTTTAAAAGAGTCCTAGGATGTCTCAGAGCCGTGTCTAGTAGAGCCCTTCTTATCGGTGTGTTATCGACCACATCTATAATTAGGGGGCTACATGGCCATTTAGGAAATTACCTTTTCATTGTTATTATATATCGTGCGTTGAACCGGAAAGTGAAAATATCCTTGCCTAATTCGTGCTTTGTTCCAAAATTTTCAGTAATGGCACCAAAGAAGAGAGCTCGACTCGACCTTGAGGCCAATGCCACCCCGAGGGTGACTGTGAATTATTTACCAGATAGTGCGGGTTAGAGTGACTCCCCGACCTTGAATCTACCTGACCCTTCTATTCTGGATAAAGGCATTCATGTTCCTACGGCGGCGGAGGGTGCTCAATCCCTCCCGCTGATATTCCTCATCCCTCTACAGTTCCAGCTTCCGGTCCCGGTACATCCGATGGGGACCTCAGAGGAGCTATTTATATGTTGACTCAGTTGGTGGCCGCTCAGGCCCAAAGATCTCATGCTACCCCTGCGTCCTCCAGCGGACATGGAGATTTTGCCGGCTCCAGAGTCAACCACTTTCTGTGGTTGGCCCCTCCAGAGTTCTCACATACAGATCCAGAGGCCGATCCATAGGATTTTCTTGATGCGATGTACAAGACCCTTCAGGTGATGAAGGCTACAGAGACAGAGGGGGTTGAGTTAGCTTCGTATAGGCTGAAAGGAGCAGCATATTCCTGGTTCGAGATGTGGGAGGGTTCCCGTGGGGAGGGAAGTCCTCCGGCCAGATGGGACGAGTTCGTAGATGCTTTCATGCATCACTTCTTGCCTGCCGAGACCGTGGAAGCCCGTGCTACGAAGTTTGAGGTCCTCAAGCAGGGTAATATGAGTGTGTGGGAGTACCACATGGAGTTCGTGCGGCTGTCTAAATATGCTCCTCACTTGGTGTCGACTAAGGATGCTAGGGTTCGACGTTACGTTCAGGGCCTTAGTCCTTTGGTTGTAAATGAAGCTGCTACAACTTCCTTGCACTCAGACATGAATTATGGGAAGATTGTGGGATTCGCCCAGGTAACAGAGGCTAGGAAACTGAAGATCAGGTAAGAGAGAGAGAGTAGTAGTAGGGCCCGGTCAGCGGGCCACTCGGGGAGTTCAGTTGGAGGAGGGAGACCAGTTCATGGGAGAGGGTAATCAGGGCCATCCCAGTCCTATGCACAGTCCTTAGCCAGTGCACTGCCATCAGTGCATCGTTTCCATCAGAGCAGTCGCTGGGGACCAGGATCAGGCAGCAGGAGACCCCATCAGTTAGGTCGCCCAGGAGGGAGGTTCCATCATCAGGGGAGGGCTCCATGCCCTAAGTGTTGGAGGTTCCATACCGAGTCTTGTTAGCTGGATCTCCCGGTGTGCTACGGTTGTGGAGTGAGAGGTCATGTTCAGCGGGATTGTCGTGCACCCAGTCAGAGTAGGGTTCTTTAATATGAGTGTGTGGGAGTACCACATGGAGTCATGAACGCGGAGGCTTCTCCAGATGTTGTTACAGGTATTCTGACTGTTCAAGCACTTGATTGTTATGCTCTTATTGATCCGGGGTCCTCCTTGTCTTATGTTACCCTGTTTATTGCCTCATGTTTTGGGATAGAACCCGAACAGATTCATGAGATGTTCTCTATATCGACTCCGGTTAGTGATTATATTACAGCCAACCGAGTCTATAGGAATTGTGCTGTCACGGTATGTGGTCGCGTTACCACGGCCGATCTTATTGAGCTTGGAATGGTAGATTTTGATATTATTATGGGAATGGACTGGCTTTATTTATGCTTCGCTAAACTCGACTGCCGAACCAGAATCATGAGGCTGGAGTTTCCTAACGAGCCAGTTATTGAGTGGAAGGGAAATGGTGTGGTGCCGAAGGGTGGGTTTATTTCCTACCTTAAGGCCTAAAAGATGATTAAAAAGGGGTGTGTCTATCATTTGGTCCGGGTTGCGGACGCCACGTAAGAGGTGCCTGCTCCCGAGTCCGTGCCTGTTGTGAATGAGTTTCTTGAAGTATATCCGAACGAGCTTCCAGGGATTCCGCCAGATAGAGAGATCGATTTCTGGTTTGATGTACTACTACATACGCATCCAATATCTATTTCACCATACAGGATAATGGCGCCAACCGAGTGTGTCGACGTAGGGCGCTCCAGTTCTTTTTGTCAGAAAGAAGGATGGGTCACTTCGGATGTGTATCGATTATCGGCAGCTCAACAAAGTCACTATCAAAAACAAGTATCCATTGCCTCGAATAGATGATTTGTTTGATCAATTGCAAGGTGCGAGGTTCTTCTCCAAAATTGATTTACGGTCTGAGTATCATCAGTTGAAGATCAGAGAGCATGATATTCCTAAGAACGCCTTCAGGACTCATCATGGTCACTTTGAATTTTTGGTAATGTCCTTTGGGCTGACCAATGCTCCAGCAACTTTCATGGATCTTATGAATCGGGTTTTCAAGCAATTTCTAGACTCCTTCGTGATTGTTTTTGTTGATGACATCCTTGTCTACTCGTGGAGTCGGGAAGATCATGCTAATCACCTCAGGGCAGTTCTGCAGACTCTTCATCGTCATCAGTTGTATGCTAAATTTTTGAAATGTGAGTTTGGCTAGAATCAGTCACCTTTTTGGGTCATGGGTCGTATGATGAGATTCATGGACACTATGTCCCAGGCTGGTTTATTTCCAGCAGATCCTGCCACTTCTCAGGTGGGAGGGGGAGTCCAGACCCCTACTGCCCAAGCTGCAGGTCAGTCAGCAGCATTACATCATACCCCAGATACACTATCCGTGGGTGGGGTTCAGCCAGCAACTGTAGCACCAGAGCTCAGACCAGCTGCGGACGACGATCTGCAGAAGTAATTTGATAGATGGACCCGATTGCACCCTCCAGTCTTCGAGGGTGATCGAGGTGAGGATGCTCAGGACTTCATTGATAGGTGGAGGGACAGACTGCACAACATGAGGATATTAGAGTCCCATGGCGTAGATTTCATTACCTTTCAGCTTGAGGGCAAGGCTCGCAGATGATGGCAGTCGTATATCCTAGGTAGACCAGCAGGTTCCACTTCTATCACTTGGGAGCAGTTCACTCAGTTGTTTCTACAGATATATTCCACCCTCCGAGATGGAGGAGTTACGGTGTCAGTTTGAGCAGCTGGAGCAGGGCAGATGTCAGTGACAGACTACGAGGCCAGGATTTCTGAGTTGTCTCGTCATGTCCTTATGATACTTCCTACTGACACTGAGAGAGTTGGGGGATTTATGGCTGGATTGCACTCAGGTATTAGGTCCAACATGGCCTGAGAGGTGGAGATGGGTACACCCTATCAACTTGTGGTCGACATAGCTCATCGGATTAAGGGTTATCGATCGAGGGGCAGAGAGCAGGGTCAGCAGGACAAGAGAGTTAGATTTTTTGGAGATTTCAGAGGTTCCCCAGGCAGGGGCAGGGTTCAATTCAGCAGAGGCAAGCCTAGACGGCCTCCATATTCAGCTCCTCCACTACCTCCCCGTGGTGCTCCAGTGAGGCCTTATTTCAGCGCCATGCCGGAGAGTTCTTACCGCCCACCAGCCATTCGGGGTTACTCCGACAGGTATTGAGGTCATCAGGGGTCTTCCAGTCCTTACTTTATTGCCATGCCAGAGGGTTCTCATCGTCCCCCAATTATCTAGGGTTCTTCTTCAGGGCAGCAGGCCATGCCACCAGTGATATATTATGAGTGTGGGGATTCAGGCTATATGAGGAGGACTTGTCCCAGGCTTCGGGGCAAGGCTATTCAGTAGAGTTACCAGCCTACATACTCAGAACTGGCGCCCCGTCCACCCCGAGGTGGAGGACAGACTAGTAGAGGCCGCCCCAGAGGTAGAGGCCATACATGAGGGGCTCTACCAGCTCCCATTCATTCTAGTGGAGGTCAGTATTCTGGTACACCAACCATGTTCTATGCTATTCCGGCCCGAGAAAATGGAGTGGCCTCAGACGCCGTGATCACATGTACTATTTTAGTATGTGGTAGAGAGGCATCAGTGCTATTTGATCCAGGATCCATTTATTCATATGTGTCAGCCTTATTTGCTTGTTTCTTGGATGTTCCTCGTGAGTCCTTGGATTCTCCTATATATGTGTCCACTCCTGTAGGCGATTCTGTGGTGGTAGACCGGATCTATCAGTCTTGTGTGATTACCTTCTGTGGGTTCGAGACTAGAGCAGACCTTTTATTGCTCGACATGGTCGATTTTGAGGTTATTTTAGGCATGGATTGGCTATCTCCTTATCATGCCTTGATGGATTTCCATGCCAAGATAGTTACTTTAGCCATGCCCGAGTCGCCTAGGCTGGAGTGGAAAGGTTCCTCAGTTAGGGAAACCATCCGGGTTAATTCATTCTTGAAGGCTCGACATATGGTCGAGAAGGGTTGTCTGGCCTATCTTGCTTATGTACGGGACACCATCGCCGAGTCTCCGACGATTGATTCAGTGCCAGTTGTTCGAGAGTTTGCTGATGTATTTCCTTCGGACCTTTCGGGCATGCCTCCAGATCGTGATATTGATTTCTGCATTGATGTAGCTCCATGCACTCAGCCTATATCTATTCCTCCGTACCGTATGGCTCCGATGGAGTTGAAGGAGCAGCTTGAGGAGTTATTAGCTAAGGGGTTTATCAGACTGAGTGTTTCACCATGGGGTGCTCCAGTCCTATTTGTGCAGAAGAAGGATGGGTCTATGCGGATGTGTATTGATTACCGCCAGTTGAACAAGGTCACGATTAAGAACAAGTATCCTTTGTCGCACATTGATGATTTGTTTGACCAGTTACAGGGTGCTCGGGTGTTTTATAAGATTGATTTGAGATCGAGGTATCAACAGCTGAAGATTCGGGACTCAAATGTTCCGAAGAATGCTTTCCGTACGAGATATGGCCACTATGACTTCCTGGTGATGTACTTTGGCTTGACTAATGCCACATCAACATTCATGGACTTGATGAACAGGGTGTTTAGGCCGTATATTGATTCCTTTATCATCGTCTTTATTGATGACATCTTGATTTACTCACGTAGCCTGGGGGAGCACGAGCAGCATTTGAGAGTTGCGCTCCAGACTTTGCGAGAACAGAAGATATATGCTAAGTTCTCCAAGTGTGAGTTTTGGTTGGATTCCGTGGCATTCTTGGGACATGTGGTATCCGGAGAGGGTATCAAGGATGATCCCTAGAAGATTGAGGCAGTTCAGAGTTGGACGCGTCCTACTTTAGCTACAGAGATCAGGAGCTTCTTGGGCCTAGCAGGCTATTATCGCTGATTTGTGGAGGGGTTTTCATCTGTTGCAGCCCCATTGACAAGATTGACTAAAAAGAATTCCCCGTTGCGATGGTACGACGAGTGTGAGGCGAGCTTTCAAAAGCTCAAGGCAGCATTGACTTCAACACCAGTTCTAGTATTGCCTTTCGGTTCTAGGATGTATACAGTGTATTGCGACACTTCACGCGTTGGTTTGGGGTGTGTGTTGATGCAGGAAGGGAGAGTTATTGCTTATGTTTCACGCTAGCTGAAGGTTCATGAGAAGAATTACCTTGTGCATGATTTGGAGTTGGCGGCAATTGTTCATGCTCTTAAGATTTGGAGGCACTACTTGTATGGAGTGTCCTGTGAGGTTTATACAGACCACCACAGCTTACAACACTTGTTCAAATAGAGGGATCTTAATTTGAGGCAGCGCAGGTGGCTTGAGTTGCTGAAGGATTATGACATCACCATTTTTTATCATCCGGGCAAGGCAAATGTGTTAGCAGACGCCTTAAGCAGGAAGGCAGAGAGTATGGGTAGCTTGGCTTATATTGCAGCAGAGGAGATACCTCTAGCCTTGGACATTCAGTCCTTGGCTAATCGCCTGGTGATATTAGACCTTTCGGAGCCTCGTCAAGTTCTAGCACATGTGGTTGCTCAGTCTTCGTTATTAGGGGAGATTAAGGCTTGGTAGTTTGATGATTCGTACTTGGCAGAGCTACGGCAGACAATGATTCATGGTGGTGCCAAGGAGGTTGCTATTGGCGAGGATGGTATTTTGAGACTTCAGGGCTGTTTATGTGTTCCTAATGTTGATGGCCTGAGGGAGAGGATTCTAGATGAGGCTCACAGTTCACGGTATTCTGTTCATCCTGGTGCTACGAAGATGTACCGTGATTTGAAGCAGCATTTCTGGTGGAGGCGGATGACGAAGGGCATTGTGGAGTATGTGGCTAGGTGTCTTAATTGCCAGCAGGTTAAGTATGAGCACCAGATGCCAGGAGGCCTACTTCAACAGATGACCATTCCGAGTGGAAGTGGGAGCGCATCACTACGGACTTCATGGTTGGGTTGCCTCGAACGTTGCGGAAGGTTGACGCGGTTTGGGTCATGTGGATAGATTGACCAAATCGGCGCATGTCATTCCAGTGGCTACTACTTATACTTCTGAGAGGTTGGCCCAGATCTACATTCGGGAAATAGTCCGGTTCCACGGTGTGCCGGTGTCCATTATATTAGATCGAGGTCCTCAGTTCACCTCGCATTTCTAGAGAGCATTGCTTAGTGAGATGGGTACCCAGATAGATCTCAGCACAGCATTTCACCCTCAGACTGATGGCCAGTCGGAGCGCACAGTTCAGATATTGGAGGACATGCTCAGGGCATGTGTGATTGACTTTGGAGGTCAGTGGGACCAGTTCTTGCCTTTGGCCAAGTTTATTACAATAATAGTTATCAGTCCAGCATTGAGATGGCTTCATTTGAGGCTTTGTATGGTCGGCGATGTCATTCTCCTATCGAGTGGTTTTAGCCTGGTGAGGCTAAGTTATATGGCACCGACCTGGTGAAAGATGCTTTGGAGAAAGTGAAGTTGATTCAGGAGAGGCTCCGCATAGCACAGTCCCGACAGAAGAGTTACACGGATCAGAGGGCACGTGGTGTAGCATTTATGGAGGGAGACAAGGCATTGTTGAAGGTCTCACCGATGAAGGGGAGGTTCGGGAAGAAGGGCAAGCTGAGCCCGAGGTTAATAGGTCCTTTCAAGGTATTGAGGCGAGTTGGAGAAGTTGCTTATGAGCTCGCTTTACCTCCCAGTTTATCAGTTGTTCATCCAGTCTTTCTTTAAAACACGGGAAATGTCCATTTTTCCTCATTTCTTCCACCATTTGAGACCTTGAGAGCTTGGGAAAACTGCTCCACGACCTAGCTACTGATAAGGTAAGTAAATTCTATCCTAGTGTGAGTTTAATAGATGAATTATTAGTTAAATTAACTAATTAATTAGTGAAAATCAAGGAAATTGGTAGTAACCTAGGGCTTTCGACAATTTCGGGAATTACCCGCGGATTGCCTATGAAATCAAGCAAAAATCACATATTAATGATCCTTAAGCTATGGGTGAGTTTTTCCTTCGAGAATTTTTGGAATTCGAGTATGCGGGACCGGGGGGTGAATTTTGGGATTTCTTAAAAAATGATGAATTTACTAAATAAGTAGGATAATTTTCATACGTTGAGCATAAATTGATGTATTTGTATAGCATTTGGATAGTTTCGAGTCCTCGGGTGTAGAGTTCAGAGTTTCGGGCGCGTTCTTGACCCGAAAAGTAGGCTCGGCATGAGGTGAGTCTCCTTTCTAACCTTGTAAGAGGGAATTGTCCCCATAGGTAATTATACATGATTTAAATGTCCTTATTTGTGGGGTCTACGCACGCAAGAAGTGAGGAGAGTCCATAAGTAGCTACTATTATGCCATGTCGGGTAGTTTTAGGACTCATGCGTATGCTTTTATGCGCCTTACATGTACCCCTAAATGTATTTTGAGTTGCTTATTGCCCTTGAATTAGCATGAGAATATTAGGAGGTTACGTTCAAAATTTCAGTTGCTTAAGTTCTTGTTTGCAAGTATAATCTCTATTGAATTCCTGGATTTCCTGATAATTCTGTGTTTGTATACGAGCACCCGCGACGCATGTATGATTCGCGAGCGGGGTAGACTTATTATTAAGTCAATCGCGTCATATGTTCGATTCGCGAGCGGGGTATTAGATGCATCTATTGTTCGAGCCGTTCGACCCTCGGAAGTGCACATTTATTTTTCGCGACGCTTCGGCCGTACGCTTTGGCATACTATGTGCTGTATATTTTGACGGTGAGTCTTGTTGTTATCATATAAAGTACTTCATGTGAAAATTAAAAGTTAGTTTATTTTACACTAGTGTGATTTGACATGCAGAGGTATATTGTAAATTTATACTTGATATTTTCATGTCGTGTGATTTCTGGGACTGCCATCCCTGCCTAGTCTTCATTCACTTGTATTATTACATCTTGACCCTAGTAAGTATCATGTTGACCTCTCGTCACTACTTCTTCGAGATTAGACGGGATACTCACTAGGTACATATTTGTTTATATGTACTCATGCTACAATTCTGTACTTAATTGTACAGGTTCAGAGGCAGGTGCATCTGGTTATCCGACTCCACGGTGAGCTGCTCCCCTTGGCGTATCTCAGCAGCACTTTGGAGTTGTCTTTCGGCTATTTCTGTCCATTTACTTCAGACAGTAGCACATTTATTCTACTTATTTTGTATATTCCACTAGTCCGCCCATATACTTGTGACACACGGTCCTGGCACACGTAGTAGATGTTATACTCTTGGCACTGTATATGTTATTTTCGATCCTTTTGGTTGTGTTGATTTGAGTTGGTTAAGTTATATGTTTTCACCTTAAAATTCTTTAACCTTAAAAATTGGCAATGTTTCGAAATAATCTATCAAATAAGGTAATCTCGTTAGTATCACAAGTGTTGGCTTGCCTGACCCCGACGTTGGGCGCCATCACGACCTGCGTTAGGATTTTGGGTCGTGACAAACACACACAAAGCATTCCATGCATTAGATACCCTGCTCCCTAGGCTTCATATATACTGTTTTCAGTATCCCAATTTGGTACTACATCCTTCACTTAGAAAATTCTATTGTAGGATAAATCTGTTAATAAAAATTGCTATCATGTCTCATCATGCTACAACCATGCTACGCACTTAGAAATCTTGTTCTAGGATAAACAACATTAAAATAAACTGTCACTTTTGCCTATTCTGAAACTGTGCATAATGTTGTGATTATGTTAAGCATTTAGAAATCCTGCTTTAGGAATCTGCAACTAAAATCATTGCATACTCTCTTAGTCACACCTAATTAAACTACTGATGCACGAAAAGAGTATAAAACAGTCTCCTCCCATGTTTTAAATAGACTGGCAAACAATTTTGTGTCTCTTACGAACCTAGAACAACATGATCTAGGTAAAATAACTCCTACACTATTTTTCAAACAGTTCTAGTAACAATTGAGTATTACGCCACGCCTAGGCAAGCCTTAGGTAATTAAGGCCGTTAAAAACTGGAATACGCTTCTTACATGTGCATTGTCTAACTATCAGAATGCTTAAAATCAGTAGGCAAAAACAGATTAAGACTTCCTCTCTGAGTTTGGCAATAAATCTATTGTTATAACTTAGATACCATGCTTAGGATCTGAATTAAAACCAAGACCTTAACTGTGTTTGAGTCATGTTGATTCTTTGTATTATCTGTGGAGGTATTTGAGCCCTTTCATGTTTATATGTTATTCCCCTATCTGCAGTCCTATCAATTTTTTTTCTATATGTCGCCTTAGTATTTTACCTTTAAAACCTAAGGGTCTGCCTAGAACCTCCCTCATAGGATAGAAGTCCTAAATTCCTCCGTGAATAATAGGAAGGGACGGGTAACAACATGCAATAGAGGTCGTGACCAAACACTCGCTCTAATTACCTTCACGGGGTGGGAAAGGATATATATGGATATGATGACTGGTGCGTTAATACAACGTGTAGCCCTTCTTCGAGGAGTGTCATACCGGGTATTGCATTGATGTGATACATATTACAAACAAACCTAGGATACTCCTACACTATATACATGCTTAGACTCTAATCCTTTTCAAGATTTAATAGCTATTAGATATTTTCAAACATATGTGTGCTTGGGCTATGAACATTTGAAAATCCCCTACTATTTGGATATTAATTGTTTACCTGCTAGTTGTACAAATTCACAAATGCTATTTGGCCGGGAACCACACTTGTGGATGCTGAGGGGTGCCTAACACCTTCCCCATAGGATAATTTCAAGCCCTTACATTGTCTCTGGTTGTCAAACTTAGCTGTAAATGAACCCCCAAATAGGTGCCCTAATGAACCAACTAATAGATGTTTCCAACTACGGCCAAACAACTATAAAGCTAGATAACACTAACAAAGTTAATTTAGCAGTTTTAGGAAGAAGATATAGCATGATGATAAGAGCGGTAAAATATTCAGTTAAGTCAATTAAGATCAAATAGCCAACGAAGTTATCCAAACGCAAGTGATCCTAATTTAAGCAGGAAAGGATGAAATTAACAACCAAGGATTCAAATGTAACAATTACAATTCACACACAAGTAACATAAGAACCTACAAACCCTAAAAGGCCAATCTATTTGCAAATAATTCCGAGTACGCACTCACCTCCTCACATACACGGACTACAATCAACAAGGAAGACTCAATCCTAAGGGGTACTTCCCCAACACAAGGTTAGGCAAGATACTTACCTCAAAGACGACAGTCCGGTACTTAAAAATGAACTTCTCGGGCGGAAAGACCTCCAGACAACTCAAAATCAACTAAAACAACTTCAAAATACACATAAAACTTATAAGGAATGATTCCAAATAAAGTTTCAATCTTTACAAAATTATGAAAATCGACCCAAAAGCCAACCCCTGGGCCCGCACCTCGAAACCCGACAAATTTTTCAAAATACGATACGATTTCAACCCTACTAATTTTATCAAATTCCGATACCATTTGGTCCTTCAAATCACATTTTTGAAGTTTTCTTTCAAAACCCACAATTTCCTCAACCCAAAACACAATTTAAATGATCAAAACATGAACTAATTCATGAAATTTAATTGATTCTAGTGGAAGAATACTTACTCGATTTGTGTGAAAAACCCTCAAAGAATCGCCAAAAACCGAGATCTGGAAGTTAATATATGATAATAATGGCCTAACCCTCGATTTTGGAATATAATCTGTCTGCCCAGATTTTAAAGCATCGCGATCGCGTGAATTTATTTGCGATCGCGTAAAGGAAAAATATCACTGGCCTAGAATAACTTGTGCGATCGCGAAGGTACATATGCGATCGCGTAGAAAGAAATAATTTTATGCTCAAAGGTGGAATCATTATGCCAACGCGTGCAATCGGAGGCGAACGCGAAAGAGAAAAAGGTGGACTTCTGCGATCGCAAATGCTACTGTGCGATCGCCGTGAAGGAAAGACTGGGGGTCCAATGCAACACTATGCGGTCGCGACTTCTTCTATGCGATCGCATAGAGGGAAACCGGATGACAAGTTCAGCAGTGGAAAAATGAGAAAAATTGACCTGAAACCTATCCGAAACACACCCGAGGCCCCCGAAACACCATTCAACCACACACACAAGTCATATAACCTAACACAGACTCGCTTAAGGTTTCAAAACACAAACAATAACACTAAAACGATGAATCAACCCAAAAATCAAACTTATAAATTTTTAAAACTTCAAATTCCAAAACTCGCGTGAAACCTATCAATTCAACCCGGAATGATGCCACATTTTGCAGACAGGTCACAAATAGCACAACGGACCTACAACCACACCCGAAATTCCATTCCTAGCTTGATATCAAAATTTCACCTATCGGCCGAAATCGCCGAAATTCTATCTTTCGCCAAAATACCTCAAATCACTCTACGGACCTCCAAAATAAATTCCGGACGCACGCCTAAGTCCAAAATCATCATATGAAGTTGTTGACATTAACCAAAAATTCATTCTGAGGCCCTTCAAACAAAAGTCAAACCTCTGGTCAACTTTCATCACTTAAGCTTCAAAGTTTGAAAATTCTCTCCCAATTTGACTCTAGATTATCCAGTAACTGAATCTAACCACGCATACAGGTCGATATACACAACGTGAAGCTGTTCAAGACCTTACGCCACCGAACGGAGCTTAAATTCCAAAACGACCGTTCGGGTCGTTGCAAAAAGAGTCAAGAGAACATCTTAGGTCGTGCAATTCAAATAACATGCTAATTAGAACATAAAACATTGCGAAAGTTAGAAACTAACAAGTTATTATTTAATGAACAAGAAAAGAACAGCAGTAATGACCCAGAGTCTCGAATGTGTCAAGTTACCAAGGGTTTCAAGAACCCAGGGGAGTGCTCACACCTAAGAGAGATCGAGAAGAATGGAAATCTGGTGGCCTTGGCTTTCAGCCGGCCAAGAGCCAAAAATAATAGAGTAGTAAGCAAATATAGAGTAGAAACCTCAGTTTTAGTGGAAAATAGTGAATTAAGTTCTTCAAAATAGGGGAAAGGGAATGGGTTTTTATAATAGTAGGAATTGAACAAACAGACAAGGAAATATAATCAATCAGACATAAGAAAAATAAGGAAAGAAGAGCATGCTGAATCAATTACAATAAATTTAGAAGAAAATCAGGCAAAACTTAGTTTTAGGGAAAGTAAATACTGACAAGAAAATATATAAAACAAATCGCACGACAATAGAATATAGACATAATAACACTTAAAATAAGAGAATCGAACCAATTTTTGTTCGATTTGAAGAGATCTTAATACCCTAATTTTAGGGTAAGTAAGAATCAACGAAAAATACCCAAATATTCGTACTCACAATAGAACAAAGTATGAATATAGACATAATAGCCAAAAGATCAGAGATTTGAACCTATTTTGGTTCGAACTTGGGGAGATCTACTTGCCATGTTTAGGCAAGCAGTATAAAAGATTAACCAGTACCAGGGGGAGGACGTATATGGTAAGGAACAACTGCAGAATCTCATATTAGGTGGGATTAGGAGAGATTTAGGGGCGGCGGCTAGGGTTATTAGGAGAGAGAAGGGAGCTGAGGGATCTTAGGGCGGTGGACGGGGGAAAATGGGGATTAGGGTTGGGTGTTTGGTAATTAAAAATGGGGGGTTTAATGTGGGTTGTTGATCTTAGAGATCAACGACCACGATTAGAAGGAGAGTTTTGCCAGGTTATTAACACAGATCGCGACCGGGTTAGAGGTTGGGTTAATTTAGTTTGGGATAAGGGTTATTTGGGCTAGTGTATTAGGTTGTGAGCCAATATCTGGTCTGAAAAATAGGCTTAGGAATGGTCTAGTGTTTTAAATACTCATATATTTAAATAATTTATAAAAGTGTCTAATAAATAACAAATATATTATTTGTGCACTAAAATAATTAAAAATAATTACTTAACAATGTAAATGTAATTATAAAAAATGCAATATAAATATTTAAAACATACATATTAGTGTAAATGAATAAATCATCATAAAAATAATTTGAAGGATAATTACTAGATATTTATATAATCAAAATGCAGAAATAAATTTATTTAAAGCCTTTAAAAATTATAGAAAATTATGAAAATTGCTTGTATAGGCTTATAAGCTAAATGATGATGCAAATACACTATTTTGAAATACATATATATATATACATACTCGTATGTTCAATAACAAGGTTATTACATATATATATATATATATTCTAAAAATATGAGGGAAAAATTGAGTATCAATATATGTAATAACCTTGTTATTGAACATACAAGGTGATTAATAAAAGGGGTAGGGTACTTTAATTCTCGCACATTGGGTAGAAAGCATGCATATAGGACTTATGTGATCTACTTGTTATTTTGGCTTGTATGTGTTACACACTATTTGAAATCATGCCCAGAGTAATCACGCACTCACTCAACATGTTTAATATCAAAGCATGTGTTTAAGTACCCTATTTGTTCCCCATGTCTACTGCTATGTGTTATTGGACAATATGCCTATATGATCACTAATGCCCATTATAAATCATGTCTATAGGACCTTAATTGATTAATTAGCTATTGTTATTATTATCATCCTACCCTGTCTAGATAACATGTCTATAGGGATAAAATGTTATAAAATCAGGTCTGGTTGTCAATTGTTAGAGATCATGCCTATAGGATAATGTCCCTCGCTTAAACAATGTTATGATATCAACTTGCTAATGATGGATTCTTAAAACAATCATCTCATTGCTTAGTTATACCACTACTACAAATCATGCCTATAGGACAATGTCACCTTCCTAAGACGCATATTTATATAATCAGCGCTAATAATTCTAAGCTTACAAATAGTTTACTGCCTCCTCGCCTAAGCCGTTAAGAGCAATAATGTTGCATATACGATGTTGGAATTCAGAATCACCTAGAAACCATTCCTATAGGACTTTAGTCTTAATTATGAAACTATGCACTTCCTAAACTGCCCGCGTGCATTTGTTGTTTATGTGTGGAGGCAAACTTGGGCCTTTATTTGTCTTTACATGAAGTCCTACTTGTTTTGAACGTCGGTTAGTTTTACCATTTTGAGAAAACCAAGTAAAGTCTAGAACCACCTAAATAGAGGTCCAGTGCCTCATCGACCATAGGTATGGGACGAGTAGTGCACGCATACAGTGCAACTTAGAATTGAATTAGAGCTCTTCTAGGTAAGCAAATTTAACATAGTAATTGGGTAGCAAGAGATGATAGTTTGTGCCCGCTGAATAATATGAGCAATTCCTATCTAAAGGGAGTTGTGAAGTATTATTTATGTTGCACGGGGTAATCCTTTAGGCTAATAAACTTAGGACCCCCCCCCCCTCTTTATATCTAAATTTAGAACATTGTATTTACATCTTACAGTTCTTAAAGATTTGTACCATCTCCGGCCTTTGTGTTTTTGATCACATAGTCTCATTACATAATCCACATAGTTCTAAGTTCTGTCTGGACCCACGGCTGTGGACCTCAAAGAGTGCCTAACACCTTCTCATTGAGGTAATTTTAGCCCTTACCCGATTTTTCGTGACGTTGACTAGTCAAATAAGATTCATTTGAAAATAGGTTCCCTAACACACCTTAATAATCATTAGGTGGCGACTCTTCTCCTTTAGTACCCATTTAAAAAAAAGTTGTCACATGTCGAAAATCGATTTTGCGAGAAAAAAGGGCGCGACAGCATGGCGACTCTGCAAGGGAGCTTAGGATTTTATGTGGATTATTTTCTTTTTGCACATCCCTTCCCTTATTCACCTGTGTTTGTTTAAACTTGTTATCACATGCATATCCCCTCCCTTTTTTACCTTTATTTGTTTAAATTTGCTTTGACATGCACATCCATTCCCCATTCACCTTTACTTTCTATGACCACTCTTCATTTCTTTTCATCTTATTTAAGACTTACATATCATGCCTTTATTATCCCTACTACCTTACCTACTTTATTACAATTTTTGCATATATATAAAATAAATTAACTTCTTCCCTTTGTCTTCCTTCTCTTTCCTTGTTTATTCTTGCTATTTTATTTACTGCTTTTACATATTCAATCATTCAAATACTTGACAACGTATTTTTATCTATGCATAAAGCATGCTCAACATTATATTCCACTCGTGCCAATTATCAACATAGTGATGCTTGATGAGTGTCCGCGCTCTTCTAAAATTACCTTTTAAAATTGGAAAGGTTTATTTGTGGTAGACTAGTCGATCAGTGGTGTAGTCGACGGTTCCATGCCTTTCCCTCTCAAGTTGTCCACTTTAGAGTACCTGTATAGACCTTTCTCAAAACCTTACACCAATATAAAATGTGCATGCATCATGTTAAACCTAGTACGAGTTAAAACATTGTTAACATAATAGCCCGCTAAGATAAGCCTTGTCCAAAGCCTGACGAAATTTTCACAATTCCAGTGGGCATCGTCATGCCATTACTTGGAGAAAATATGCCAACATGTTGATCCTTATTGTGTAAATGGTTGAATCTTGAGAGGGAAAGCTAACTTTTATTTGCTTGCAGAAAATGAAGCACGAAGTCCCCATGTTCAGCATGGTCCAAAATATCCCACCTCTGCTATTTGACTGGTGGAAAGACCTTGAGTCTTGCAACAATAACCATGTGATAAGAATACTTGGAAACTTGTCGTCTTTGCTTAATATCAAACCAACTGGGGCTTTGATTGAGGCTGCTACAATGTTCTAGGATGAGATAAGAGCGGTCTTCTGATTTGGTGACATAGAAATGACTCACGTCTTAAAAGAAATATGAGGTTTTTCTAGGCTGCCATGGGATAGTGCAGGATTACTAATGCAAGAGAATCGCACCCCTCGGGGTTTTCTAAAGATTCTAGGTCTTAAGAAAAATGATGAGTTGACTTGGCTTTCAGCCGGCCAAGAGCCAAACGGATCAGAGTAGTAAGCAAATACAGAGTAGAAGCCTGAGTTTTAGTGGAAAAATAGTGATTTATGTTCTTCCGAAAAAATGGAAGGGGAATGGGTTTTTATAGTAGTAGGAATTGAACAAGCCAACAAGGAAATATAATCAACCACACATAAGAAAAATAAGGAAAGAAGAGCATGCAGAATCAATTTAGGAGAAAATCAGAAAAACCATAGTTTTAGGGAAAATAAATACTGACAAATATATATATATATATAAATATATATATATTGTAACAACCCGACCGGTCGTTTTGCGTATTAGGATCCCGTTCCCTTAAATGAAACCTTCCATAGAGGCTATTCGTGCTTTATGACTTGCAGGGACGCGTGGTTCGGGATTCGGGAATGGTTTGAGTGATTTAGGAACACCTGGTTCTTTAAGGTTGGCCTATTTGGCCAAGTTTGACTTCGGTCAACATTTTGAGCAAACGACCTCGGAATTGAGTTCTGACAGCTCCAGTAACTTCATATGATGATTTCAGACTTGGGCGTATGTTCGGCTCGGGTTTTCTATGACCCAGGAGCATTTTAGCGCCCGAAATAGAAATCACGATTTCCTTATGTTTGAAATTTGGTTTGGGACGTGATTTTATGCTATAGAGATCAGAACGGAATTTCGGGACCGGAAATAGTTCCGTGTGGTCATTTATGACTTGTCTGCAAAATTTGAAGTCATTCCGAGTTGTATAGGTCGGTTCAGCGCGTCATTATTGAATTCAAGAAAAGCTAAGTTCTTAAGTTATAAATTCAGGGGGTTTGGAGGGTGATTTTGAGTTTGTTTAGCGTTGTTTTGAGTGTTTCGTGGGCTCGAGCAAGTTCGTATAATGATTTGGGACTTGTTGGTATATTTGGACGGGGGTTCGGGTGGGCCCAGGTGCATCCCAAACCCCGCACGAGGCCAAAAACTAGCTAAAAACACTGTTGGTGCAGCTGTAGCTGGTGTGACCGCAGGTGCGGTTGCCCAGCCGCAGGTGCGGGACCTCTCCTATGGTCCCAGCCTCGCAGGTGCGAACCATTTTCCGCAGGAGCGGGAACGCACCGCTCGCAGGTGCGACCATTTCCTCGCAGGTGCGGGACCGCAGGTGTGGGACTAGGGTCGCAGGTGCGGAAACCCCTGTAGGGAGCCTGTATTTAAATGTCAAAACTCGGGTTTTCTCCATTTGCATTCATTCAAACCTCCATTGAAGGGTTCTAAGAGCTTGAGAAAACCATTCCTCGACCCACTTCCAGTATAGGTAAGTAATTTCACTCTATTTTACTAGTTTAATTCATGAATTGTCAAGGGAATTAACTACTAAATCTTAGAAAATCTAGGTTTTGAGTAGTAAATGGGATTTTTGAGAATTTGGTAAATTATCTAGATTTTGTTGTGAATTCAAGTAAAAGTTTCATAATTACGATCCTTAGGCTACGGGTGAGTGATCTCTTCGAGAATTTTCGGAATCCGAGCGCGTGGGCCCGGGGTTGAAATTCCAAAATCCTTCAAGAATGGTGAATTTGGGTTAATAGCTTAATCCTTCTTCCTTGATCATGAATTTATGTAATTCTTCTATATTTGGATAGTTGCGAGCCGTCGAGGGTAGATTTCGGAGATTCGGGTACATCCTTGATCCGATAGGTGATTTCGTCACAAGGTGAGTCTCCTTTCCAACCTTATAAGGGGGAAATGTCCCCATAGGTTCCTTATTTGTTATGAATAAATGTTGTGGGGGCCGCGTACGTACCAAGTGACGAGAATCCGTACGTGGAAACTATATTGCTATGTCGGGTAGCTTTAGGACTCACAAGCATGCCTCTATGTGCCTTATTTGTACTTTGTATGTATTGTAAGTTGTGATTATTGTTGAAATGACATGGAAAGGTTAACCATTATGATTTCAATCCCAATTGTCCACAGTGTTATTGGCACAGTCCTGTTGAGTGAACTGTTGAGTCGGTACACGTATGTACCTATATACATATATATTATCATTATCGAGTCAGCACACGAGTCACAGACTGGAGGCCCAATTGTCGGTCAGCTTATATATTATTATTATCGAGTCAGCACACGAGTCGCATGCATGATGCGCGATCGTGGGTAAGCTTATCATTATCGAGTCAGCACAGGAGTCGCAAACTAGATGCACGATCGTGGGTCAGCTTATTACTATTGAGTCAGCACGCGAGTCGTAGGTATGATTCGCGATCGTGGGTTAGCTTATGACCTCAGTCCTTATGACCACTCTTATGACTCTTGCTCTTTGTCTTGTTCAGGTATTGTATTATCACTTGAGTCTGAGTCACTTGTAGTGGAATTGAAAGATATTGTGTAAACGGAGGACTGGCACTTGCAGTTCATTTTCAGTTGTTACTTGCATTACATTATTTGCTTATGGACTTGTTGATTTCCGCTTTACATGCCTAATTTTAGCCATATCATTTTTTATATTATAATGCTGGACCTTAGTGAGTATCTAGTCGACCTCTCGTCACCACTCCCTAGAGTTTAAACGGGATACTCACTAGGTACATATTTATTTATGCACTCATGCTGCACTTCTTCTTATGTACTTGACTGTACAGGTCTAGAGGTTGTTACTTCTGATTTTCAGGCCGGTGCTACGTACTGACTTGCGTTGATTAGACTTCACGGTGAGCTGCTATTCCTTGCGATCCTTGGCAGTACCCTAAAGTTTTCTTTTGTCATTTTCCCGTCTATTTCATTCAGACCGTGGATTTGTATATATATTATCCTTGTATATTCTGATAGTTGTCCGTGACACTCGTGACACTAGTTCCTGGAACACACGTAGTGTATATTTTGGGTTTTGGGCTGTATATTCATACATATGCTTTATTTTGGCCATGTATTGTTATGATTTTATTTTTCATATCAAGCTATCATCATGTTCAATTTTTTTAAACTGGTAAATATTGACTTGTTTAATCAAATGGGAAGGGTAACACCTTGTGTAATTCATATTGGCTTACCTAACCCCGTTGTTGGGCGCCATCGCGACCCGCATTAGGATTTGGGTCGTGACAATGTGGGATCAGAGCTTTAGGTTCACGTAGTCACACGAGTCACGGGCAGACCCAGTAGAGTCTTGCGGATTGGTACGGAGACGTCTGTACTTATCTTCAGGAGGCTATAGGGTGTTAAGAAACTCCTCTTTGTTCATATCCTATCGTGCAACCGATGATGTACTCAAATTTGATCTTCTACTCTCTCACAGATGGTGAGGACGCGTGCTTCTCATGTTCCTGATCCGGGAGGGGCTGTTACCCCCGCCGCTCAAGGCCGTGGCAGGGGCAGGGGTAGGGCACCTCTTTACCCGGTAATGATGAAAGAGTTATCGGGTAAAGAAATGATGAGCGACTTTGACTGAATGGGGTGATTTGGAAAAATATAGGCCAAACTCCAGTTTCTGAGTTGCCTAACATATCCTTGGTTTTACGGGAATCGGGCTTGTATTGGTATAAAATAGACTTCACACGTGTAATATAGCTGATGACAAAGCAACCTACATGGAGCAATGGAAACATGATAGTTGGAAAAGAGTTTAGAAATAGGTACGGAATAATTCACCAATGAGTCAATTAGAAGCGGAAGCTCTAGTCTAAATGAAGAATCAGTCAGAATGAACCAGTGCAGATTCAAAGATCTTCAATCAATGAGCCAAAATGTTACAGAATCCCCACACAATAGTTACGATTACCTATTGTAACGTTACATTGATGGTATTAGTAATCATTAATGCTCAATCATTAATAAGAATAGACGTTATATTAAGAAATTCCCTATAAAAGGGAGTGAAATCTCATGTGTATGGACACATTCGAACCACGACTGAAATACATTTACTTTTATGTGCTCTTAATGCTTTCCTATTTTCCAAGTTTTATTTATACTATACTTTTTAGTTAACTTTCTTGGTTATCAGAAGCCCGAGTTCTTCTTAAAATAGCTTTGACAAAAAACTCTGGTTCATTGGTTAAACAAATTAGTTACGTTTTCGGGAATCTAATAATCCTTCTCGCATTTCAAAACTATCCTTACTGAATCATGTCGAACACCAACGACAACAATCAACATGCATTTGGAACTCCAGCTCCATCGCCTCAAGGAATCCCACGAGGTTCAAGAGATAATTCTCCCGAAAGATCTACAACTCACAACAATGATCATGTTGGAAATGAACAAACAGGAGAGCAAGATGTTGTGAAGCATGTAGTTGTTGAATATGTGAATGATGCTCTTCAAGCTTTCGCGAGGGGCTACCAACTGTAACACCTACGCCTTCTCCAAAAAACACTGCAACTATAGAAAATCCACAATCTGGATTAGCTAATTCTGGAAGTAGGGGCACTCCAAACGAGTCCCTTGAAGGAAGACCAGGTATGTCTAATAATTCAGATTTACAGTCTTTAATACTAACTTTGTAGAAACAGGTGAAGGGACAAAACGATCGTATCGAACAACTTCTTGGCGTACCACCTGTCATCAAAGTGATTGATATTTACAAATACTCTCAACAACCATGCAAGCCAAGTGCAACACCTTTGCTGATTCCCAAATTTTTAAGATGCCCGATATACCAAAATATGACTAATCTGCATGATCATGTTACTGCGTTCACCACAGGACTAAAAGGCAATGACTTAACTAAGCAGTAAATCGAGTCTGTGCTAGTCAAAAAGTTTGGAGAAACACTTACCAAAGGAGCACTAACGTGGTATTTTCTCTTACCCGAAAGTTCTATTGATTCTTTTGTTGAGCTTGCAGATTCGTTTATAAATGCACATTCTGGTGCACAAAAAGTGGAGAAAATAATATAAGATATGTTCAAAGTCAAACAGGGAGATGCGGAGTTGCTTCGTGAATTTGTAGACAGGTTCCAACGGGAAATGATGATGTTACCAAGAGTGCCTGACAATAGGGCAGCTATGGCATTTGCAAGAAACTTGAACGAAAAAAGCTCTGAAGCCACGAGGAGACTCAAATAAAGTTTACGGAAAGTTCCAGCTACAACATGGAATGATGTTTATAACAGGGACGAGTTCTAGGCGCTCAGAATCAGAGAAAAGAGCTGGTAAGAACAGGTACGAGCCCTATATGGGACCTTCGGCACGAGAAGCTCGTTTCAAATATGAAAACACTCCGTCTGATCATAGACCGATGAACAGAAATTCAAGTTCATAATCATCAAGATCCCAGAAAGGATCGAGATGAACGAAATAGAGGTAATAACGCATATGCAAGAATTATAGACTATAACTTCAATGTAAGTACTTCCGAGTTAATTACAGTATTGAGAAATATGGGTGATAAATTTCGATGGCCCAAAGAAATGAGATCAAATCCAAACAGAAAGAACCCAGACTTCTGGTGTAAATTTCACAACGACCACGGGCATAGGACATCAAAATGTAGGTTATTGCAAGGTGAGGTAGAACATTTGTTAAAACAAGGCTATCTAACTTAATTATTTAGTAAAAAAAGGTAAGCATGCATATATGAAGAATAGGCAGGAGCCCCCAAAACCACTATCTCCGAAGAGAACAGTAAATGTGATAAACATCGGAGAAGAAGTTAACAGCGTGACCTATACCACAGCAAAAAGACAGCGAGGTTCACAATAACCCACGGGAAACAGACTCGTGAGACCTTGGAGGATTATAGCATAACATTTGGCGATGCAGATGGGTTATTAATCCCACACTACGATGCAATAGTAACATCTTTACTTATACATGACACTAACGTGAGAAGAGTATTGATTGATCCAGGTAGTTCAGTTAACATCATTCTACTGAGAGTGGTGGAAGAGATGCTAATAGGAGACAAAATAATTTCAACAGCACGTTCCTTATCTAGATTCAATAATTCCAAGGTCATAACAGAAGGAGAAATTGCATTGAGTACATATGCAGAAGGCGTCGTCAAAGAAACAAAATTTCAAGTTATTAATATAGACATGACCTACAATGTAATTATGGGAAGACCATGGATTCATGACATGGACGCAGTACCATCCACTCTACACCAGGTTATCAAGTTCCCTTCAAAATGGGAAATTCAGCAGATTCGAGGTGATCAACAAATTTTGAGGAATATCGATTCAGTAAAGCACTCGAATAAAAAACAAGCGCATGAAGAAGTAACATACGCGGGAGCAACTCAAACAGATGCGGGGACAAATGATAAAGACACGGTGAATCAAATCACCACGGAGATCGTATCAAAACACACGGACATGGATTCCAGGCCCGATGTTACTCAAGAACTAGAACAGAATGAAAACATAAAGACAACTACTGAAGAACTCGAAGCTGTTCCGTTGTTCGAAAATAAGCGTGAACAAAAAGTCCACATAGGAGCAAGGCTAAGCCCGACTAGAAGAGGTAAGTTAATTGAATACTTGAAATCTAATGTAGATTGCTTTGCCTGGTCCCATTCAGATATGACAGGTATACCCCCAGAGGTGATGACTCATAAACTGAATGAGGACCCATCATTCGTTCCTATCAAGCAAAGAAAAGGAAGTAGGGATCATTCAAGAATCAAGTGATTGAAGAGGTAAATAAACTCTTAAAAATTGGTTTAATAAGAGAGGTAAAATATCTCGATTGGTTAGCTAATATTGTAGTAGTACCTAAAAAGAACAGTAAATGGAGAGTATGCGTAAATTACACTAATTTAAACAGAGCATGCCCAAAGGATTTATTTCTTTTACCGTACACAGATCAAATGATTGATGTCACCGTATGTCATGAATTGTTAAACTTTCTAGATGCATATTCTGGTTACATTCAGATTAAAATAGATCCCTCAGGCGAGGAAAAACCTTCCTTTATTACAAACAGGGGGACTTACTATTTCAAAGTCATGTCGTTTTGCTTGAAAAATGCTGGAGCCACGTATCAAAGGCAAGTGACCAAGATGTTCCAGGAACATATGGGGAAGACAATGGAGGTATACATTGATAACATGTTGGTAAAGTCCATACTGGCTGAAGATCACTTCCAACATCTTTCAACTACGTTCGACATCCTCCGCAGGTATAATAATAAACTAAATCCAGAGAAGTGTGCCTTTGGCGTCGAATCAGGTAAGTTTGTAGGTTTTCTTGTATCAAATAGTGGAATTGAAGTAAATCCTTCTCAAATTAAAGCTATTGAAGAAATACCTGATATACTCACGAGGAAAAAAGAAGTTTAAAGGCTGACAGGTAGCATCACAGCTTTAGGAAGATTCATTTCAAGATCTTCAGAGAAGAGTTTCAAATTCTTCTTAGTACTAAAGAAGCAGAATCAGTTTGAATGGACTGAAGAATGCCAGCCGGCCCTCAAAAATTTGAAGGCCTACCTATCAAATCCCCCTGTACTATCCAAACCAAATGAAGGGGAAATGTTGTACATTGATCTTGGTGTTGCAGAAATAGCTGTGAGTGCAGTCCTGGTAAGGGAAGACAAAGGTAAGCACTCTCCTATTTATTATGTAATTAAATCCTTATTGGACGCTGAAACTAGATACCCTCATCTAGAAAAATTAGCCTTGGCTCTAGTTATGGCAGCGAGGAAGTTAAGACCATGCTTTCAGTGTCATCCCATTGATGTTGTAACTTCATATCCATTAAGAAATATCCTGCATAAACATGAGCTATCAGGCATATTGGCTAAGTGGGCAATAGAATTAAGCGAATACGACATCGTTTCAGGTCTTAGCTGATTTTGTAGCAGATTTTAATATCAGTATAATTCCTAAAGTAGAAAAAGAATTATAAATCTTTACTGGAGCTAATCCAGGAACATGGACTCTATTCACTGATGATTCTTCTAATGTTAAAGGAGTCGGTCGGGGTATTGTTTTGATACCACCTTTGGGTGAAAAGATAAGACAAGCTATTAAATGTTATCATATCACTAACAATGAAGCAGAGTACGAAGTTGTCATTGCAGGGCTTGAATTAGCACGAGAACTCTTAATAGAGCATATCGTGATCAAAAATGACTCTCAGCTGGTGGTAAACTAGATGTAGGGGACTTACACCACTAGAGAGACTCGAATGGAACAATATTTAGAAAAGGCACGGGACTTAGTGAGTTAATTCCAGTCATGGAAGATCGTGCAAGTACCCAGAGAGAAAAATGCAGAAGTGGATGCATTAACTAACCTCGCATAAGTTACAGATGTAACGAATAAAGAAAAAGCTATTGTTATTTATTTATTCCATTCAGCAATTGACCGGGATCATAATGAGGTAACATTTAATAATCTAACCTGGGATTGCAGAAATGAAATAGTAAATTTTTTGCAGAATGGTACCGTTCCTGAAGATAAGAAAGAAGCTCAAGCACTTCGACGAAAAGTTGTACGGTACTGCCTAGTTCGTGACACTTTATATCGCAAAATGTTTGGTGGTCCCCTAGCAAGGTGCCTCGTACCTAATCAAACTAAATACGTGATGAAAGAAGTACACGAAGGACGTTGTGGAAACCACGCAGGTGGAAAATCTCTAGTCAAAACTCTAATCAGAGTAGGGTATTATTGGTCAAAGATGGAGGAAGGCGCCGAAAATTTCGTAGCTAAATGCCACAAATGTCAGCGGTATGCTAACAACATGCATTGACACGCAGAGTTACTACATCTGATTATATCACCTTGGCCATTTATGAAGTGGGAAATGGATATAGTAGGACCTCTACCCCAAGCCAAAAGAAAGGTATGGTTTTTACTTGTATTAACAGATTATTTCTTAAAATGGGTGGAGGCAAGTGCTTATAAACAGGTACGAGAAAAGAAGTAAAGATCTTTATCTGTAGAAACATCATATGCCGCTTTGGTGTCCTGAAGGAAATTGTATGTGACAATGGCCCGCAATTCATAGGCTCACAAATCACGGAATTCTTCCAAAGCTGGAAAATCAAGCGTATCACTTCTTCACCCTATCACCATGTAGCTAATGGGAAAACTGGGTCAACAAATAAGATCATCATCAATAACTTGAAGAAATGATTGGAAAAATCAAAAGGAAATTGGCCTGACGAGCTACTAGGAGTATTATGGGCTTACAGAACTAGAACAAAGACAGCCACGGGAGAAACCCCATTCGGAGTTGTCTACAGTTTAGAGGCTCTAATACCAGTGGAAATTGGTGAACCAAGCACGAGATTCACAACAACATTGGAAGAAACAAACAATGACGAGTTGAGAAAAAATTGGATTTACTTAAACAAAGGAGAGAAGCCGCTTTAATATGCGTGGCAGATCAAAAGCAAATTATAGAGAGGTAGTACACTAGAAAAGCTCACCTCAGATATTTTAAAATTGGGGACTTTATTCTTAAAAAGGTCTTTCAATCAACAAAGGAGGCTGGAGCAGGAAAGTTAAATATAAATTGTGAAGGACCCTACAAAGTGCGCGGTATTGCTGGAAAAGATGCTTATGAGCTGGAAACTATGGACGACACGATTTTACCAACAAGTTGGAATGTTGTTCATTCGAACAAGTATTACTTCTAAGCAAAAGGAGTACCCACAGTCAGGTATCATTACGTATGATTTTATTTAGTACAGTTAAAGTTATACTAACTATTTTAGATGATAGGCAAAAAAGCTAACCCATAACCAAATGATGATATTAGACCAGAATAGACATGAGGAAGTAACTGAATTCCTGGTCTAGGGTTACAACCTTTCAATGGACATTTCAAAGGGTTAAGCAGTCATCATCTAAAACTATATACCTTCAAGTACCGTATGTTTTTCCTTTTCAAGAAAAGGACCAACAGGAAGGAGTAGTCAAGTTCTCGAGATTTCATTCTTCAAAGCTCAAACACTTGGGGGACTATATAATATGGAAGGCAAGGAAGACTATTAAAAAAGTCAAGGCCCAAGAAAGAAGACTAGCAAAATGTCAAAGCTCAAGCCTCGAGACCTATTGTTTACCCAACAAATTAAAAGTTACGATCGAAATCAAAGAGCTGAAGATTATCATACAAAAGCCTGATTCAGAAACCTACAAAAAAGATGCTCGTAAATGTAAACGAATGTTTAGGTTAAAGGAAAAATTTAATTACGGGTTGAAAATTTTACCCTTGTATTTGTTCAAATATGTTGTAAAAATAAAACGGTTACGAAAGAGTCATAGACGATACTTGAACACATGTAAAGTGTTATGAAAATTCAAATAATTCAAAAACTTTCTCCAGAATATTACGCTAAGGAACATGTGAATTCCTATTTCTCTTTTGTATACTTACACCATTATGAAGTTGAGACGTCTTCTTCATTAAGTGTCGTTCATAAAAGGGCCATCTTTTATAAATCGTGCTTGTTTCCAAAAGACATGAAAATTTGAAGAATTTTTTAATGGAAAGTTAAATGACAAAGGGTAAAACAGAAACCCGAACATAAAGCATGCAAACACTTAAAAGTAAAACGAAAACTCGAAAAACACAAGTCATGCTAAGAAATTTAGATATTGATCATATACGATGGTAAAAACTAAGTATCAACTTAGTTCAAATCGATTATTTATACAACATTGCCCCTAAGTTGTCACTGGGGACTTACCAACCAAACTTCACCCCCAAATGGGATCGGGGGTAACCACCAATTGATTCAAAGAAGAAAAAAAAGAGGGTTTAACAAACACTTTCACTAGACACTAGGGGGATTATCTTCATCAGCAGAGGGAGAAACTTGAGATGGCATGGGTTGGACAACAACTTCATCAGGCACAATTTCATCACCCACGGGAACTTCAACTTCATGTGATTAAAAGTTTTGACTTTATCGAGACCTTTCAATTGTCTCCTTAGTTTTGGCAATTTCAGCTTGTAAGTCAAAATTTTCCTGGCCCATTTCCATCAATGTATCAAGCCGGGCATTCAAATAATCCCAACTCACACCGACAACTGTCTTATCCTTGATAGCTTCGTAGTCCTTCTCTCATTGTTCAACGTCCGCTCTCAGCTCATCTCTCTCAACCACAACAGCCTCATAAAAGCTTGTAAAGGAACAAGGGATCTCTCCAGAAATTAAACCTTATCAGAAGATACATGGAGGTCTTCTTGGGTTTAAGTAAACGATTGCACGAGTTCTCCAGCATAAACCTCCTTCTGGTTTAGCAAAGCCTTCAAGCTTCTTATCTCCTCAAGAGCATGGGAAAGCTGCTCCACAAATGAAGATTCTAGGATGTTATTATCCTTGCCTTTTTGGTTCGATGAAGCCTTCTCAATTGCTAATCCAGCCGCTATCACTCTAACATGCTGCTCTAAGGTACACTTCTCCTCCTCTACTGCTTCTATATCTAGTTGAAGGCTCTCAAATTACTCTTTCCAGTTATCAGCCTCGGTATGATAGTCATTCATTAACTGCTCCGTATGGACGACCCTTTACGTCAACTCTGTACCAATGAGATTGATCTACACTAAAAAGAGAATTTAGATACGGTAAAAGTTAACAGTAAAGAAGGAATAACATGAAGGATACCTTTAAGGATGAGTAATTTTTATGATTCGTTGACTACTCAACCAAGCTGCTCCGTTGACTACTCAACCAGGCCTATTAGAGGCTTCAACCACACATCTGCCTGTCCTGATTTCTTTAAGAGACTACCTCCCGAAGGCACCTCAATCATAATTTGCTTCATAATCCATTACCAGAAGATCCTACTTCGAAAATAGAAGGCACGGGAGTAGGGGTAGATGAAGGAGCTACGGGCATAATAGGTGGGGGAGCAAAAAATAGTAATAGGCCCGGAATTTAAGTTCCACTAGAGCAGATGGAGGGAAAATGGCAGGAGGCGCCTCCTCTGAAATTGAGCCAAAACCTTGATGGAACAACCGCTCAACTGATACATTGATTGCAGAGGGAGTTTCTTCTTTGGGGTGTAGAAGGACATAATGCTCTGACTCAGGAACATAATATGGACCAATAGGAGGAGTGTATTCATCATCAGACACAACCCTTCTTCTTGCTCATGACCTCCGAATCAATGAGTCTTCTTCATGCTCTTCCTCATCTTCCAAAGTCTGAGATCCATCTGTTTTAATTTTTGACGAAGAAGAGTTCAAAATCATTTCTTGAGCCTGGGCCAGAGAAAGCTTTGAGGCATTTATCGCAGTATCAGTGAAACCACGAGCAGGAAACCCTAACAAATAAAAAGGATTAAATAAGCGCAAAAAGGAGAGAAAGGGAACGTAAGAAAAAAACCCACCTTGGGGTTTTCACTTTCCAACCAAACCTCACCAAGAGGTACTTCCAAGAACGCTCCTCCAGTGGAGCAATCAGCAACAATTTTTCTACCCAGCCACGAAAGCCGGAGATCTCCTCGACGGTTCCCATGGTTTTTGAAAAAGAAAAAGAAAAACAATCACGGTACTGAAAATCTATAAAGAATAAAGAAGAAAAGTGAGAAAATTGAACTCACGTGCAACGTTCCACTTCTCAGGAAAGGGGAGATTTTCTTCACCCACCAATCCTTTTGTAGGAAAACAACAAACCGGGCATACCAACCTCTATCTTTATCATCATCGGGGATGAACAAAACTCTCTTGCTTCTGGCCACAAGAGTAAAAACTCCTTGGCAGAACAACTTAAGAGAGTAGAGATGAATAAGATGATAAAATGTAAAAGGAATCGAAGCCAAGTTGGCCAAATATCTGAGGCATGCTACTTCCCTCCATATAATAGGACTGATCTGTCCAAAACACATACTAAAAAGTCGACAAAACTCCATAATGACAGGGTCGATAGGAGGTTTAAAACCTAAAGTAAATGGGTAAGTATATACAAAATAATAGCCAGTTTTGTAAGAATTTATTATATGATTCTCATTGGGGACTATGACTGGAAAGTCAAATTTCCAATAACAATCTCTACGCATAAGAGAAATAAGACCATCAGTGATTTCAGTAGGGTAAAGATCAGCGGGATCATGAGATGTCATGGAAGAAAGTTGTTTTCTTATGGCTTCACTGTCATTTACAAAAGAAAATTTAGTGGGAACAATCTCATCAACCTTTGGTTCTCGAAGTGGTTCACTGGATTCCCTACTCTTAGAAGAAGATCTAGAAGCTCTGGCCCTAGAAGAAGATGAAGTAACACTAACCCTAGAAGATGGTGGGGGAGTAATGTTATGTGAAGAAGAAGAACCTCTAGAAGGTGTTTGTAACGACCCAGCCGGTCGTTTTGTGTGTTGGGACTCCGTTCCCGTGAATGACTCTTCCCATAGAGGCTACCCGTGCCTTATAACTTGTGTGGGCAGGTAGTTCGAGATTCGGAAGTGATTTGGCCAGTTCAGGAACACTTGGTTCCTGAAGGCTAGCCTATTTGCCTAATTTTGGTTCCGAGCAGCATTTTGAGCAAACGACCTCGGAATCGAGTTCTGACAGCTCCAGCAGCTCCGGATGATGATTTCGGACTTGGGAGTGTGTTCGCCTCGGGTTTCTGATGACCCGGGAGTATTTCGGCACCTGAATTGGAATTCAGGATTTCATGTGATTTGGAATTCAGCCTGGAATTGGACCTCGTGATATCATGGTCCGAATGGAATTCCGGAACTGGCAATAGTTCCGTATAGTCATTTATGACTTGTCCGCAAAATTTGGGGTCATTCCGAGCAGTATAGACCCGTTCGGCGTATTGATGAGCCATTTGATTTTTCTTGAAATCCTAAGTTTGATCTAAGGGGTTTTGGAGAGTGATTCTTGGTTTGAATGTTGTTTTTAGTGTTCTGGGAGCTCGAGCAAGTCTGTCATGTGATTTTGGACTTGTTGGTATAATTTGTCGAGGGCTCGGGTGGGCCCAGGAGTCTCCCGGACCCCGATCGGGGTCAAAAACTAGCAAAACTCATAGCTGGTGGGAATTTACTGGTGTGACCACACCTGTGGTCCATGAACCGCAGGCGCGAGGTTTGCACCAGCGGAAATTCCTTCGCAGGTACGGCTCCTTCCGCAGGAGCGGCCTTCTCTCCGCAGGTGCGGCTCCGCAGGCGCGGACAAAAGCCCGCATGCGCGACTTTCCCCAGGGGCCCAGGCCATCGCAGGTGCGGACCATTTTCTGTAGGTGCGAGTCCGCACCTGCGATCCAATGTCCGCAGGTGCGAGAAATCCCCCAGTGCCCAGGCCTTTTTCCGCAGGCGCGACCCTTTATTCCGCAGGTGCGGAAACTGCTGGGCAGTCCTATTAAAAAGCCAAAGTCGTGATTTCTTTCCCAAAAATCATTTTCCTCCATTGTTGACGACCCCAAGAGCTCCAGAACGGGTATTTCGGCCTAGAACTCATGTAAGTGATTATGTAACCCTCCGCACGTCAATTTCTTCCGTTCTTTGAGAATTTCCTCTTCCTAATTCATTGAAATTCATAAGAAATTGTTGGGGGAAGAAAGAGGGGTTTGATGAAAATGTGAATTCTGATTTTTGGGCCATTGAGGGATGATTAATTGAGTTAATCTTGATCCTTAGGCGACGTATAGCGCGTTTCTTCAAGAATTATAATTTTCCGGACGCCGAGGCTCGGAGTTGAATTTCCAAAGTACGTCAAGAATTTGTTTTATGGAAATATTTGATAAATCCTCCTCGAATCTTCCTAAATTGATATAATTATGTGCTTTTGGCTAGTTGCGAGCCATCGAGGGTGATTCGGAGGATTCTTGCGTCGTGTTGATTTGTCCGTTGGCCAGAGGAGCTCTTTTCCAGGTGAGTCTCCTTTCAAAACTTTGTAAGGGGGAAATGTCGCCTAGACTCTTTGTTGCTAATTGTGCTTGTTGAGGGGGCTACGTACGCACCACGTGACGAGAGTCCGTACGTGGCATCTATACTGTATGTTGGGTAGCCGTAGGACCCACGAGCATGTTCTAACTGTTGTTTGATATTATCTGATGTTTTGTACGAGTTATTACTGATATATGATGAAATTGAGCTATGATAGCTGCGAATTAAATGTACATAATATTCAGATAAGAATTATGAACTCCATCAATTGAGTAATTGTGTTACTCCTGATATAATTGATGAAGAGCAAAGAGTAAATGAGATAATGAGCCGTTGAGCTAAATGAAGGTGGTTAAAATTCCTTCTTATACTTGAATAATGAAATAAGTCTTGATAATGAGCTGTTGAGCTAAATGAAGGTGGTTAAAATTTCCTTCTTGTACTTGAATTGTTCCATCATGGTAATATTGTGAGCAAAGAGGATAATAATGATAAAAATCCTAACTTTGGCTATCAAGCGAGATGTGAGTATCGGATCCCGTTGAGTGTGGGCGATTCGGTACCACGGTGTCTAAATATACCCATATATATATGCATTCATGCAGTCGCATACACGCATTCATGCATTCATCGCCCCCGAGTCACAGGTTTGATTCGTGATCTGGGAGAACTTATACTTTCATTGCCCCTGAGTCACAGGTTTGATTCGTGATCAGGGAGGAATTACACTCATATTTTTACTAGCCCCTGAATCACAGGTTTAATACGTGATCAAGGAGAGATCAGACTTATTTTACTTGCCCCTGAGTCACAGGTTTGATTCATGATCAGGGAAACTTATACTACTATTTTCATCGGCCCCCGAGTCACAGGCATGATTCGTGATCGGGGAGAGTTTTACTTTGCATAGTCAGCACATGAGTCGCAGGTATGATTCGCGATCATGGGAAGCTTATCATTATCGAGCACACGAGTCGCAGGTATGATTCGCGATCGTGGGGAGCTTATCATTATCGAGTGAGCACACGAGTCGCAGGTATGATTCGCGATCGTGGGGAGTATCATTATCGAGTCAGCACACGAGTCGCAGGTTGATTTGCGATCGTGGGGAGCTTATCACTATCGAGTCAGTGCACGGGTCGCATGTATGATTCGCGAACGTGTGGAGCTTTATGACCGAGTCAGTCCTTATGACCCACCCTTATGACTTCGGCCGATAGTCTTGTCCGTGTCGGTTATATACATATATATTTACATACATAAGCATTGCATTGAGTTGGNNTATTCTACCTCTCGTCACTACTCTTTACGAGTTTAGACGGGATACTCACTGGGTACATATTTGTTTATATAAACCCATGCTGCACTTTTTTTTTTCTTCACTTGATTGTGCAGGTCTTGAGGCTGGTCCGTCTGGTCGTCCGCCAGCTGATAGATACTGATCGCGGTGTCACTCCATGTGGTGAGCTGTCTTCTTGGCGTTATCCTGACAGCACCTCTGGAGCCTTCTAGTTTCATTTTGCTCAGTCTTTTATTCCAGACTTCGACTTGTGTATTTTTGTATATGTATATTGCAATTGTTGTATCTATGTAGCCGCCCGTTGACACTGTGACACTAGTCCTGGCACACACTTGTGGTAGTTATCGGGGTTGTATATGTATTGGGCCTAGCTTTGGTTCAGCTTGTTTCTATGGCCTTAATCCATGTTGTTATTGTATTCCGCATTTTCATTGTTATTGTTGTTCATCGGCTTGCCTAACCTCGTTGTTAGGAGCCATCACGACCTGGACCGGTTTTGGGTCGTGACAGAGTGGTATCAGAGCGCTTAGGTTCACATAGTCTCACAAGTCACGGGCAAACTCAGTAGAGTCCTGCGGATCGGTACGGAGACGTCTGTATTTATCTTCGGGGGGCTCTAGAGTGTTAGGAAACTTCTTTTGTTCAGAATCGATCGTGCAGTTGGCCTTATACTCAATTTGTTCTTCTATTCTCTCACAGATGGTGAGGACACGTGCTTCTCATGATCCTAATTCGGGGGAGGCTGCTACCCCTGCCGCTCGAGGACGAGGTCGAGGCACTCGGGGGAGGGCTCCTGCTGGTAGGAGGGGGCGAGGGCATCCCAGAACTACACCAGCTGCACCAGTGGAGGATCAGTACATTGATGAGCAGGAGGAGCTGCCTCCAGTAGCACCACCTCTAGTGGACTTTATGACGGCACCAGGCTTCCAGGAGGTCATGGGCCGCATGCTGAGATTCATGGACACGATGTCGCAGGCAGGCATCCTTCCATCGGATCCTGCCACCTCTCAGGCAGGAGGGGGAGTTCAGACCCCTACAGCTCAGACTACAGGACCACAGCGTACTCTAGATATTCCGCCGGTTGTTAGGGCTCAGCCTGGGTTAGAGGTATCAGGATCCAGGCCAGTTCCGATAGGGGAGCAGCATAAGTTATTGGGTAGAGGAACACAGCTACACCCTCCGGTCTTTGGGGGTGAGCAGGGAGAGGATGCCCAGGATTTTCTAGAGAGGTGCAGGGACAGGCTGCACAACATGGGTATATTGGAGTGTCAGGGAGTTGATTTCACTTCCTTCCAGTTTCAGGGCAGAGCTCGTCGTTGGTGGCAGTCGTATTTGCTGGGCAGGCCAGCCGGTTCTCCGCCAGTCACTTGGGATCAGTTTTCCCTGTTATTCCTGGATAGGTACATTCCTCCATCTGAGAGGGAAGACTTGCGGGCTCAGTTCGAGAGACTGGAGCAGGGGCACTTCTCAGTGACAGATTATGAGGCCAGATTTTCAGAGTTGTCTCGTCACGCCATCATGATAATACCTACAGATGGAGAGAGGGTTCGTCGGTTTGTAGCAGGTTTGCATCCTGGCATCAGGACTTCTTTAGCTAGAGAGTTGGAGATGGGCACTCCATTTCAGACAGTGGTTGAGATAGCTCGTCGTATAGAGGGCTATCGGCTCAGGGATAGGAGTCAGGGCCAGTTAGGGCAGCAGGGACAGCATGACAAGAGAGCTAGAGTCACCGGGGACTTCAGAGGTACATCAGG
>ML259561.1:685-29265 GCA_005239495.1 Nicotiana undulata | reverse complement strand
TTTCAAATGATTTACTTCGTTTTCACACTGGTTTTACTGAGAATTTTACTGAGATATATTAATATTGCACACTTGTTTCGAAGGTTTTTCTGAAAACTGATTTCGAACTCATTATTTGATGAATACTACGTGGTGACTTGGTGTTTTACTGGTTTGTGGAATTGTGTACATGTTCTGTGTGTTTATATTACTCAGACTGTGATTTATTTTCATTACTACTGAGTTGGCGTACTCATAAAACTCCCTGTGCCTCTGTGCACAGATCCAGGTACGAGCTCGCAGCAGTAGCTGACGCAGGTTCGTTAGCAGCAGTCACGGGATTTCGAGGTAGCTGTTCAGCGTCCACAGCTTCTCCATTTCCCTTCCTTATTTAGTCTTAGAATTTGATTCAGAGACATCTATTATAGTTTTAGCAGAGTTAGATTTATTTATTCTTAGATGCTCGTGAGTATTGACTCCAGTTCTTGGGAGGTTGTTTAGGATAATATGGGAACGTTAAGACTTATTTATATTATTTATGCTATGGTTTGCTTGCTTATTATTTAATTATGAACTAATATAATTGGATAAATACGTAGTAAAGTGATGGTCGGCTAGCCTAGTTCCACGATAGGCGCCATCACGACCTGTTAGGATTTGGGGTCGTGACACCCGATCTCAAATCAATCTTAGAAAATACCTTAGCACCCTGAAACTAGTCGAATAATCATCGATGCGCGGAAACAAGTACTTGTTCTTGATGGTAACTTTGTTCAACTGGCGGTAGTCAATACACATCTGCATAGTTCCATCCTTCTTCTTCACAAACAACACTGGGGCACCCCAAGGTGATACACTCGGTCTGATAAAATCCCTTAGCTAGCTCCTTAAGTTTTTCTTTCAACTCTTTCAATTCTTTAGGAGCCAACGATGGAATAGATATAGGTTTGGTACTTGAAGCTAAGTCAATGCAAAAAATCAATATCATGATCTGGCGGGATGCCTGGAAGGTCAGAAGGAAACACATCGACGAAGCCCGTACTACTGGCACTGAATCAATCGTCGGAGACTCTACGGTGATGTCCCGTACATAAGCTAGATATGTCAAACACCCCTTATCGACCATTAGTCGAGCCTTCAGAAAACAAAATAACCCGACTAGCTGCACTAACCGAGGAACCCCTCCACTCTGATCTCGGCAACTCGGGCATGACTAAAGTAACAATCTTGGCGTGACAATCTAGGATGGCGTGATAAGAAGATAACCAGTCCATGCCCAGGGTGACCTCAAAATCAGTCATATCGAGTATTAGGAGGTCCTCTCTAGTCTCGAAACCACATAAGGTGACCACACAGGACCGATAGATCTGATCCACAACCACAGAAACGCCCACAGGAGTGGACACATAAACAGGAGTACCCAAGGACTCACGAGGAATATCCAGGAAATGAGCAAACAGAGATGATACATATGAATATGTAGACCCTGGGTCAAATAATACTGAAGCATCCCTATCGCATATGGAAATAGTACCTGTGATAACAGCATATGAGGCCAATGCATCTGGTCTAGTCAGAAAAGCATAGAATTTGGTTGGAGCGCCGGCTGACTGACCTCCACTTGAACAGTAGTTGGATGAACTCCCCCTGCATGACCTTCACCTCTAGGATGGACCCTACCCAACCTGTCCTCCGCCTCTAGGTGGCGAGACAGTCAGTGCTGTAATCATAGGCTGATGACTCTGTTGTACTGCCTTGCCCTAGGGCCTGCGAAAAAATCTCTTCATATGACCCGGATCTCCACACTCATAATAACCTCTCGGCACCATAGAATGCTGCCCTGAGGACTGGCTCTGATGGCCGGAATACCCACTGGAGGAACCCTGAATGGCTGGAGGACGGTATGAACTCTCTGGCATGGCACTGAAATACGCACTGGAAGAACCTTGATGACCAGAATACTCGCCGGAGGAAGTAGGGGTGTGCATTCGACTCGGTTTATCGATAAATCGAATCGATTATTTGTTATCGGTTTATCGATTTCGATTTCGAAATTTCCTTATCAAGTTATCGATTTCGATTTAAATTTTGTCCTCTTCGGTTATCGATTTATCGATAAACCGATAAGATATACTAAAAAGACAAATATACCCTTATTCTATAATACCCTTTCCTTTACCCTAAGTCCATAACCCTATTATTTTCTCTACCCTTATTCTTCAGCGCCGCTTTTACCCATTCTGCCTGCCCCCTTTAGAGAGAGAGAGAGAGATTTCCTAGGAGCAGAGTGCTTCTTTGAACGATTTTGCAGAAGAAATGTCAAAATGGGTTATTTCCAGAGGGTTAAGGGGATATGAGAAGTTGGAAGATATGTGTTTTGGCCTTTGGAATTATGGTAGGCCGGCGAAAGGCCATTTCAACTCTCTTTTGTTCCTTCTTCAACTACTAGTAAGAGTTTCCCATTTGTCTTCTACGTTTACCTTTTCCCCTGCTTTTAATAGGTCAGTTCTTTTTATATTTCCTTTACAAAAATTATAGCTTTATCTATTTTATTTAATATTGTTTTTATAATATCAAATTGTTCTTTCTTTAATAATTTTTAAAACATTTTATAATCTACACCTATAAAAATGACAACTTGACATATTTTTATAACTTGACATGTTTTTACAACTTTTCTTATTGGTGTAATCGATAACCGAATCGATAAGCCCCAAAAATCGATAAATCGAATCGAAAAAATCGAAACCTTATTGAAACGATAACGATAAGCATATGTACAAATCGATAATCGATAAGTAATTATTGATAAGGGTCAAAATCGAATCGATAAATCGAATGCACACCCCTTGGAGGAACCCTGAATGACCGGTGGACGATAAGAACTCCCCAGCATCGCACTGAAATAAGGCCTCACTGGAGCACCTCGAGGAGGTAGTGGGGGTGCTAAATATGGGGACCTGCTGGGTTGGACCCTCCCAAGCTGACCTCTGCCCCTAGCCAGGGCACCTCTAAACTCTCCAAAAAATCGAGCCCTCTTGTCCTGCTGCCCTTGCTCGCTACTCCTCAGACAGTAGCCCTAAATCCTACGAGTAGTCTCCACTACTAGCTGATAAGGAGTTCCCATATCAACCTCTCGGGCCATATTGGCCCTAATACAAACCTCCACACTCTCTTTGCGTCAGTAGGAAGTATCATGAGTGCATGACGAGACAACTCAAAAAACCTCGCCTCGTAGTCGGTCACTGACATATGACCCTGCTCAAGCTGCTCAAACTGGTACCATAGCTCTTCCCTCTCGGAGGGTGGGATATACTTGTCCAAGAAAAGCTGAGTGAACTGCTCCCAAGTGATAGGAGGAGAACCCGCTGGTCTGCCAAGAACATAAGACTGTCACCACCTTCGGGCTCTGCCCTCCAGCTGGAAAGTAGTGAAGTCAACCCCATGAGACTCTAATATCCTCATGTTGTGCAATCTGTCCCTACGCCTATCAACGAAATCCTGAGCGTCCTCATGACGCTCACCTCTGAAGACAGGAGGGTGTAGCCTAGTCCATATGTCCAATAACTTATGCGGATTGTCGTTCGCAGTTGGTCTGGGCTCAGGTGCTGCTGCTACAACTGGCTGGGCCCCATCCGCGGGTAGTGCACCTGGAGTCTGATATACCGCAGTTGCATGTCCTGGGGCCTGGGCAGTAGGGGTCTGTGCTCCTCCTCCCGCCTGATATGTGGTCGAGTCCGCTGGACATAAGCCAGCCTGAGTCATAGTATCCATGAACCGCATCATACGGCCCATAATCTCCTGGAAGCCCGGCGCTGTCATGAAATCTTCCGGGGAAGGCTCTATTGCGGGCACCTCGCCCTGCTCCTCAACAATAGGATCCTCTGCTGGATCCACTGGTGGTGCAACTGGGGCAGCTCTGAGACGCCCTCGTCCCCTACCTCAGGTCGGTGCCCTCCCCCGGCCTCTACCTCTAGCAACGGGGGGAGCAGTTCCTCCCGGGTTCGAAACGTCAGTCGTACGCGTCCTCACCATCTGTAAGAGAATAGAAGAATGAAGTTTAGTAGACCATCGATTGCACGATAGAAGATGAATAAAGAGTAGTTTCCTAACACCCAATAGGCTCTGAAGATAAGTACATACGTCTTCGTACCGATCCGTAAGACTCTATTAGGTTTGCCCATTACTTGTGAGTCCTGCATGAACCTAGTGCTCTGATAACATATTGTCATGACCCAATTTCCACTTTAGATCGCGATGGCGCCCAACACCGATGTTAGGCAAGCCAACACTATTCAACTAATGGGTTCCATTTGTTTTACCAACATATTTCTAACAATTACTTAACTTAAATTTTAAAACATTCGATAATAACGAATAATTTAGGCAATTTAAAACCGATAAGACCAAAAGAAGTCATAATTAAGTGTTTACATCACAAAAGAATAGTCTACTAATGTGTGTGCCAGGAACTAGTGTCACAAGTATGTGGGCATCTAGTAGAATGTACAAAAGAATATATATCTACACTATTGCTTGAGATAGAATAGACAGTCAAAACAAAAGAGAGACTCCAACACGCTGTTGAACGGCATCAGAAGGAAGCAGCTCACTGTGAAATCTCGGTCCAAATATCAAGAACGCGCTGCGAACGGCTAGCTAGATGCACTTGCCTCAGATCCATGTACAATTAAGTACAAAAGTGTAGTATGAGTACATAAACAATATGTGCCCAGTAAGTATCCAGTCTAACCTCGAAGAAGTAGTAACGAGGGGTCGGCTTGACACTTACTAGGGCCAAACAATATATTTTAAGTATGAGGGTGAGCATGAATATTAAGGCTAGATAGCAGATAATAACAGGAAGTGACAAGACTTTACATAAATATACATTTCAATTCTTATCATTTTAGTTGACAATTTATATTTCAAGACATTTAAAGTAGATTAAAATCACAGAAAAGTGCTAAGCAAATAGCGTGCACATATAATACTGAGGATGTACGGCCCGATCCAACAAAAATAATAAAATGTGCATTGCCGAAGGGTCGAACAATGCGAACCATAGATGAATCTATTAACCTGCCGAGGCGAATGACCCGCTCCCATGAGAGTAGTGGAAAGGATCACCCTGTTCACCGAATATAATTGCGAAGCGGTTACATATAAACATAACATGTTTTTCCTCAATCCCGTTTAAAATGATAATCTACATGAAACCCTCAAATTCATAAGATCTTTAAATAAATTCCCATCCAATACAAATAGCGCATATAATCAATTAACAATGTTCACAAAGCATGTTGTAAGCCTAAAACTACCTGGACATAACAAGAATAGTAGCTATGTACGGACTCTCATCACTTCGTGCGTACATAGTCCCCCACAAATAATCACATATTATATAAATTCACCTATAGGAAAATTTCACTTTTACAAGGTTAGAAAATAGACTTACCTTGCCCTCAAAGCTTACTTCTGAGCTCAAGAACGCTCTCAAACTCTCAAACTGGAGCCGGACAAATCCCAAACTATTCAAATAAGGTAAAAACTAATCAATATAGGCTTCAAAGTTCACACTTCCCCTATTAGAGTGATTACCCAAATTACAAGATTCCTAAAATCCGTCCCCAGGCCCACGTACCCGGATTCCAGAAATTGTTGAAGAAAATCGTTACCCATAACCTTAAGATCAAGTATATATGATTTTTGAAGAAAATCGTTACCCATAACCTTAAGATCAAGCATAAATATACATAGTTGGTAGTTTCCCTAGTTTTTTTTGGGGGGGGGGGGGGGGGGGGGGTTGGGATTATGGAGATGGCTACAAGTGACCAAGTAATTAATACCCAAAGTCCCAACTTCCAAACTCATTCTACTACTCATATTGAAACTAAAATAGTTTCAACATCTAGAATAGCAAGCCGTTGGGCATTCTAGTGATCTTCAGTAATAAAGCCACAAGATATTGGATATCTTTCCTCTCGTATGATTCAGATTTCTCTTGTTAGATACTAATCTTCTAATAAATTCTATTTTTGAGTCACAACTTGATTAGTATCTTTTCACTCGTCTGATTTATATATCTCTTGTCTTTGCTTAATTTATTTTACACTATCATAGAATAGTGGGATGAATCTCTATTTTTGGACATCTTTCATGTTATTTTGATTCATCACTTTCAGAATAGTAAAAATGTCTAGTGAGTTTCGCCAAAATCATATGCAAATACGCATTTATTGCAAATCGAGATGATTGAGACGGTAAGTCTAATCTTTATTATACAAATTAAATAATTGAAAATTTAATATGGTACAAATTTTATGAAATAACCGGCCGAACCGAATCATTGACACCCCTACTCTTAATGCCATTATACCATCCACTTTAATCAACAAAACAAAATATTGTACGATCCATCAATGTCTTAAACAAAGGCCAAGGTAAGCTCTGGACTCCGAGTATCCATGGTCTCCGAAGTCCATGTAATTTGAAGAATTAACTCAAATAGTCGCCCATCCAACTATTCAAACTAAAAAATAATCGGCAAAAGTATAATATATATGCATAATTTATGTATTATATGTGTATAATTTTGTATAACAATGTATAATCTATGTATATAGCTAGGAAAAGTAAACTAAGAATATGAACATCTCTCTCTGTAAAAATCCCGTGTAATTTTCCTGGCCCATTTACTAGGATCTTGAAGTTCGGTTAAACCCATTGAGAGCGCTTGAGGTTCCGCAATTTGGTAAAAATAGCACGGGCTAGCCATTTTTCGGACTGGTCATTCAAAAATATCCAGTGTTTGTAAAGTCATTGAAAAATAGCCACTATTTTTCTGCAACACGAAAAGTTCCGTCATTATATACTGGAGATCGGTGCACCTCTGTATGAACTTCCAGTATATTATGCTGGAACTCCAACACGCGGAAAGTTCCAACATAATTTATTGGAGATTGGAGTACTTGTGTATGAACTTCCAACATATTATGTTGGACCGGTATATTATACTGGAACTCCAGTATATTATGTTGGAAGTCCAATATACTTTGCTGGAACTCCACTATAATATACTGAAGTTCCAGTGTACTTATGCTGGAACTCTAGTATATTATACTTTAGTTCCAATATATTATACTGGAACTCCAGTATATTATGCTGGAGTATTTTGGATTTTGAATAATATTTTCGTTTAGATTTATCTTTACATGAAAAGTGGTTAAATTTTAATTACTTTTAAAACGGCCTATTTTTGAATGATCTGGCTATTTCTGAATTTGTCCCGGCAATTTGTGGAAGGCCCAAGCTAAGTAGTGAGTCCATTAACCATCATCTCAGAGTTTGTAACATCATCGTTATTCTTCTGAATTATCAAAACTAGTTTTAATAATAATTGTTATGTTATTTCCTCAATTTAGTATATCATTATCAAATTTCAGCAATACGAGAAAATTTGACTCGTTTACCGTTATAATCCAAAAAATACAAGAAGTTTGAATATTGTTTAAGCAATGATAATGCCATTTTCGATAGGGAGAATATGTCACTTGTGTTACATATTTTCTTTAACTTTTTTATTTAACTTGATATACCGCATCATTTAACATGTGTTATGATCTTGTTGGCTCCTTCCTTTGGATTAACATACCACATCACTTGACACATCACACGAATTTAACTATTTAGGATAAGATGACATCAATTAGACGTTGAACTTATTACAGTGGGCTCATAAGTTGTTGCCAATTAAATTGACTATCTCAGTGAATGAACTTTCAATTAAATTTATATTTATTGAACATAAATAATTAACACAATCATATCAGTCTATGATATTTATTTGGATTAAATTGTCTTGAATTTAATAATAATACAAATTATTCTATGGATAAATCCAATATTAAATTGGTTTCATAGAGTCAACAGCTCATCTAAGGTGGAAAATAATCATTACATACTAATTTGGTGAGTTAACCAGTTCACTATTCATATAATTTTTGTTTGGAGAAAATAACTCAGGTAAGCAATGAGAACCATGGTTTGGCTTATGTTGGTTCCATTTATTCTTCCAATTTTCTTTATATAACAATATAATTTACTTAAATATTTAATAATTAAATTTAGCATTGTCGGATATAATTCTAGTTTGACCCTAATTAAATAATTAATAGAATAACTACACATGAGAAAGCTTAGAATACATATGAAAAGGAACAAGGGAAGGAAATAGGGATGTTCCAAGGGAATAAAAGTGAGCATTGAAAACGTGTGAGAAATCGTTTTTGGTTGTGATATTAAAAGATAAGATAAATACAATATCCAACTCATTCTCTACTTAGTGAATGCTGACTCTTTTGGCTGTGTGATTAAAGAAAAGACTTATTTTAGTGCTATGTGGGACCTAAGGAAATTATCAAAATATGAATTTTCATACTTTTTGCTTTCATTTTTACTTGTCTATTGTATAATAAATACATTTATGACATATGAATCTGAATACGCATATGAATATAAAGATGTGTATTAAGATCCGAATACTAACTAATAAGACTGTTTGATTTTTAACATATAAATATATAAAATTTATTTTTATTTGAAAATTTTAAAACATAAAATTCAAATGAAATACTAATTAATCTAATATTCTATCAATAAAATATATAGTTTTTTACAATATGATAGTTGTTGGTGGTGATGGCTAACGGGTGAATGCGATTAGAGGTGGTGGTAGTTTTGGTTGATGGTGGTGGTTCAAGGTAGTAGCTAGTGGTGATTGGTAGTGGTGACGATTAACAATGAGGATGGTGGAGGTGGGATGTGATAGTTAATAATGGCGGATGGTGATGATGTGTAATTGAGGAAGGTGGTGGTGGGTGGTGGTAGGTTATAATGACGGACATTGCCGATTGTGGTTGTTGACGGTGAAGGGGTGGTTAGTTGTGGTGTTTGAAGTGGATGAGTGTTGATTGTGGTTGAAAATGATGGTGGTGGAAGTGGTGGGTGGTGATAGTCGATAATGATGGCAGCTATGAGTGAGAATGATAGTGGTATGGTGGTGGTGGTTGAGTATGGTGGTGGTGATGGCATCGTGGTAGTTGATAATGGTTAGTTGCGCGGACAGTTAATATTGAATATGGATAATAGCAATCAAACAGACTTATTGAGATTCATTAAGTGGTTGTGAAGTAAAAAGACAAACATACTTAATGATGCTCCAACTTAGGTAAACTTATGTGCTAATTTGAAGTTAGGATTTAAAGTCTATGTCCGAAATTTTAGTTTTTTTAAGTGATTGAGTTTTAAAGTTTAATTTATATATATATTTAATAAATTTTTTAGGACAAATATAAAATTGAATCAAAACTACTAATTCGGCTGAATTCGTATTCGGTATAATACCTCCCCCTACTTACTTGGACAGTGCCAATATAAAGGAAACATTGCAAAACTGCCCTTGTAGGCTCAAGTATCAACTCTTACGCGGAAAGTACCGAGACTTTTCAACTCATCTTGGGTTATTTTACCTGGATGTCCCGTTACCCGGTGCTGCCCAACCCCACGCGCATAAAGCCCACTCACAGCCCCGTTGTTTATTGCTAACATATTTAAGAACATATATTTGTAACTAGAATATTTAATAGGAAATTTTACCTCCAATAGCAAAGGTATATATCCTATTTATTATAAATTAAAATTATTTTAAAATTTTATTTTTAATAGCTACTTTTTATATTTTATAACAAAATAATTGTTTATGGTATATACTACCATTGAGGCATGAAATAAGGCATGCAATACGCTATTTATGTTTTTCCTTTCTCTTTGACAGCCGGACATATCTATTTTTAAGGCGATTTCCGTTACTGAATACATGTGAACATGCAATTGGACTGCCATGATTTTAGGCGCTTTTTACTGTTGTATTCATGAATACATTGCGCGAATACATGTGAATACATGCGCGCACGGCTGGACTGCCCTGATTTTAGGCGCTTTTTATTGCTGTATTCATGAATACAACAACACGAATATATGTGAATATACGCGCATACAACTAGATTGCCCTGATTCTAGGCGTTTTTTGCTGCTGTATTCATGAATACATAGCGCGAAGAGTACAACTGGACTGCCATGATTTTAGGCGTTTTTTGTTGCTGTATTCATGAATACAACAGCGCGAATACATCGAATATACTACCGCAACAACTGAATAGTAGTTATAGGAAGTAATTATGTATATGGTAGCTATAAGAAGTTAATAGCCACTAAACAATAGTGGTTTCTGAAAATTCCTCTATTTAATACCACCAAAGGATGTGGTACAGTGGATGCAACTGCTATTCTCTTAACTAGAGGTCTCGGGTTCGAGCCCTGGGTATGGAAAAATCCTTGGTAGGGAGCGCTCCTCCTCGAATGGGGCCCTACGCGGCACAAATCCGAATATAGTAGGACTCCAATACAACCGGACACCGAATGAGAAACAAAAAATCTGGAATATTTAATGATAACTTTTTTGGCTTCCTACTTAATGTGAGATACGTAGTTGTTTTTGGCACTGATTAATCCAAATTCGTATCATATATCTTAAAGAAAAGAAATACTTTTTATCAGTATTTTTTTTATTCTCAGGACTCGAACCTCACAGTACTAGGCTTTAGTTAAGAGTGAAATGATCTTATTTATCTCAACCTTTGGTGACAATGATAACTTAAAATTGTAGGTAAAAATTAATATCCTTATAGAATTGGATATTATGGCGATTGAAGTATTTAACAGTAAATACTAGTTTAGGTGATTTACGGGTTTCTCTTTAGCGAAGAGTAATCTGCAGCAACCACAACTTATATCACCGGTTTTCGAGAATCCACACAAGATGGATGAACTCACTAATCCAATTTTAGATTCAGAGAATATATTTCATAGTGTTTGTTGTAAGAAACACTAGGAGAAAACCTTTTTTGTATTACACCTATAATGATATATTTATAGGCTATAAATAGAATTTAAGAGGATGATTAGTTAATGGGCTTATGATTCATCTAGCACCCCTCATAGACATAGGTGGGTAGGTAGAAAATACCTAAAACCGCGAGATAACTCTTTATATGAAACTCAGGCAAAATAGCCCGTAACTTAAGAAGAAGAGGTGCTGCCTCACAAAGGGGTAGCAGTGACTAGGTCCGGGCGACTGTTTACCAAAAGCACAAGTCTCCGCAAACTCGGCAAAATAGCTCCGCAACTTAAGGAGAAGAGATGCTGCCTCACAAAGGGGATAGGAGTGACTAGGTCCGGGCAACTGTTTACCAAAAACACAGATCTCAGCAAAGTCGTAAAATTATGTATGGGGACTGATGCCTGCCCAGTGCCGGAAGATTAAGGAAGTTGATAACTTGATGACGGAGGAGCCGATCGCCGAAGCCCCGGTGAACTGCTGCCGTAACTACAACGGTAAATTCAAAAGTAACTATGACTAATTTGCATTCAAGCTCAATTCTCTTAGTTTCCCTAATCATTACTCCTCCAAACTGTTACAGCTATGACTATGATATCATTAGTCCGGTGCGTTCAAGAATCACAAAAAAAACAAGAGAGAACTTAAATTGTTAGAATCTCCTTGTAGCAACTTTTGGAACACGTACTCTTTGAGAAACAACACGTGCTACTCTTATTGCACCCTAGAGTTCGTTTGGTACAATGGTAGAATAAATAAAGATATCTCACGGGATGTATAAAATTTTATTTATGATGAATGCCTATATTTTAGAGAGATTTTAGGGATTTTACTTGGTGATTAAGTCACTTTTCCCCTATAAATAGAGGGGTTTTATTCCATTGTAATTCATCCCAAAATTCAATAAGAATTTTCTCTCTCTCTTTCTCTGCAATATTGTTCTTCTTCTTTTATTGTTTCATAACACGTTATCAGCACGAGACTCTAACCAATTGAGTAGAAGCTTTGAGATTGAGCATAATGATTGTTAATTGTTCCATTAACTTCGTTCGTGATTAAATTATGGATATAAGGTAAGTATTTTTACATTATTTTTCTCTTTTAAATTTTTGAAATTCTATAATTTGATTTTAAATGCAAGCAAACACAATAAACTTTGATTATAACTCCTATAGAGTTTGCAAGAAATTATAACCACCAAAGTGGTAAAATTTCTATGCCTTGCCATGATTAAATCCATGTATGATTGTGGGAAAAAAAAAGTGAAAACTCGTCCCATTGAATTTGCTTCATTCTCATTCCCCTTAAGAGAATGTGATAGCAATATGTGATAAGTCTGAAAGAAGACAAAATTATTACCGTAAAGGTATCAATGGATGTGGACGTGGCAATAGACGAAATTATAATCGTCATCATTGTGATAATAATGAGAATAATAAGGATTCGCAAAATAATCCTTCATTTTGTGAAAGTGATATTTGTCATCGATTTGACGTGAGATTTTGTAAAGCACATATAGATGATTATGATCCATTCATGATGTGCATGGAACAACATCTGATTTATGAATACATATTCATTCTTGGAAGAATATGAACGTGCTAGTGGTAGTGAATATACCACACTCACCTCTGGAATGAGGTTTGAGATGATATAAGAAAATAATGTCATTAGTATGGCATGAATGGTCATTGGTCATGTACCTATTGTACGCCAAAATATTATGGCAATGTGATTATTAAAGAATAACAGTAATGCAAGAAACAGATCTTGCATATAATTTTGACCATGACTATAATGGTATAACTTTCTTCTTGAAAGAGATATTTTATCATATAGATGTTAATGAATAAGTGATATTACAAAATTAATTGAAAGCTCTAGAAGAGCCAATTATACTACGTTGGAGAAATAAAATTGATTATCAATAAACTATTGTGTTGTAGTAAGTCTCAAAGAAACTTATTGAGTTTCAAAAGTATTCACGAAAGAGTTGGTTATATTGAGACTATAAATGAAGGAAAAATATAATATCTTCTAATACTACAACTTGTAGCGGAGTAATATGTATGTTAAAGTTACCCGCTTTATTCTCCAGTTTGTACTACACAAATAAAAAAATACCACAATAAAGTGGATGTTTATTGATATATAAACCCATATCATAATAAACTTGGAGTTTATTGATAATTGCACACTTCATGGTGTAAACCTGAACTTTATCAATATTGATAATGATAATTTATTCAGTTGGCATAATTAGTTTAGCCATATCAATTTAAGTATGATGTGCAAAAATAAAAGAGAATTCACATGGGTAAATATTAAAGAACAAGAAAGTTCTTTACGAATTCTCTTGTTTTGCTTGTTCTCACAATTATTATACCAACTAAAATTGGGATTGAATCCCATAAATGCTGGAAATATCAAAGATGAATATGGGCCCATTCACCTGCCATGTATACCACATAAGATGCATCTATGAGATGATTACATGTGCAATTATTATTAACCCGCAACCTGATGTTTGCGAGGTAACTTGCTCAGTAATTTGATTTAGAGCATAATTTCCAAATCTTTTTATTCAGGATAGTTCATCTTGATAAGTTGGTTTACATCGCAATTGGTTTAGCAAAATGATTTATTGAGTGCCTCCACTTAATAGCTAAACAATTGCTTATGAGAACAAAGTTATCTATATCCGTTTGATATACGTTATATACGAAAGTATATTACATTCTCCCCTCACAAGTGATTTAGGGTCAGGAACCAAATAATTCCATCTTATTATTATTGATGTGCGGTGTATATTTTGATTAACACCATAATGTACAAAAATGGGTTCCCAAAATTGAGGAAGAAAGTTAGTTTTTCTAACATGAGGGGGAAATGTGATAAACAGTTGAGAAAAAGTTACGTGGAATGAATTATCATTTGTACATCTAGATTCTCGAAAAGATAATATGAACTTGAAGTTCATAAAAAGGATAATCCATTTGCAATAAATTACAAAGCATGCCAGACGCATTTGCTGACCCAAAGAAAGTAACTATATTCTCATTACAAATGTTCCTATTATAAAGTCTATGGTACGCTTAAAGCGTATAGACAAATCGGTTCAAATAAACTTCTTGATAAAAAAGATGAGCAAATGATCAAAATGATCATAATAAAGGAGGCAAGTGATCTAGAAGATCACATGACATAACACTTCATAAAATCTCAAGAGAGGTTTAGGTACTTGAAAATATGAATGAAGAGATCTCTATGTTATGTCTTTATGAAGAAAAAAAATATTGGAACCGATATAAAATGTTCGTCGACGACATCTATCATAGCGCTAAGTATAGATGAGGATCATAAGTTGTCGAATACAGGCACAAAAATATTGGCCAAATAGAAGAGACGCAATTCAAATAGAATTGGTTTCATATGAAAGACAAGTATATGGACCTGCAGTTCAAATACTTGAAAGTATAAAGTCAATTACGAGTGCAATCACTTTTATCTATCTTATATGTTTAGCATGACATAAAACTTGATATGCATCTAAAGTCTATTTATATGATTCAACTTATATGACAATCCATGAAGAATTTTAAATTGCTTAAAGCATATAAAATTGTTGGTCATGAAGTATTATATCCTAAGTACAATTTGCGCACATTTCTATCTTGCTATAACTATAAGAATGATAATGTGATAGCGAGAATGCTTCTATGGAGATGTTGAAAAGGTTATTCCACGACATTATATGAAGAGATTACATATACAATAATTGTGATTTCAAGGTGCAACATATTCATTCAAGTGACAATATGGTGGATTTGTTCACCAATTCTCTACTGATGTCAACCTCCAAGAAACTAGTGCACACGACTGGGATGCGAAGGCTCAAGGATGTCAATTGATGCTCTCATCAGGGGGGGTTAATGCGTGTTGCACTATTTTTTCCTTACAAGATTTTGTCCCACTGGATTTTCCTTGCAAGATTTTTAACGAGGCAACCAAAAGGCGCATTTCTAAACATGTGTACTTTTTTTCTTTACTAGAATTTTTTCCTATGGGGTTTTATTTTAGTTAAGGTTTTAACGAGGCACATTATTTGTTAAATAGTCATTCAAGGGGGAGTGTTATAAATAGAATTCTATTTATGGTGAATGTCTATATTTTAGAAAGATGTTAGGGATTTTACTTGGTGACTAAGTTACTTTTCACCTATAAATAGAGGGGTTTTATTCCATTGTAATTCATCCCAAAATTCAATAAGAATTTTCTCGCTCTTTCTATACAATATTGTTCTTTTTCTTTTATTGTTTTATAACAAATACCAATAACTAAATATGCGATAACTACAACCCCGGATTTTATTTGTTATTTATTTTTCTCGTACCAATACTTTCTCGAGCATTGACACATTATTTGAAGACTGATTGCGGGTGGATATCAAGTCTCGATCTTAAAAGCACAATTTGGTTGCTAGATATGACGAATTGATAATCTTCTATAATGTTCGATCTTGGACGCTTAATAGCCTGTTTGATCAAGCTGCAGAAATCAGTTTTATTTGAGAAATACCTTTTTTTAAAGTGTTTTTTTTTAAAATTACTTTTCGTGAGAAACAGTTTGTGTTTGGGCAATTAATTTGAAAATTACTTTTGAACAACAATTAGTGTTTGATCAACTTTTAAAAAACTGCTAAGTATATTTTTTCAAAAGTGCTTTTGAAGAGAAACTACTTTTTTCTGCTTCTTCAAATCTATTTCTGCTTCTTCTCAAAAACACTTTTTTTTTCTTTCAAAAGATTGGCCAAACACCTTAATTTAAAAAAAAATACTTTTAACAAAAAAAAAAAAAAACTTTTTTCTCAAAGAAACTTGGCCAAATATTCTATAACTCTAAAGTGTTAACAACTCTTTGACACTTTACTTTTGACTTTTCTAAGCCCTTCAAATGGTCTAAAGTGGATCTTTTCGAACTCATATACCAACGTCACTGAGTTCCAACTTTCCTATAGGGGCTCCAATGGCGAAGCCACTTAGTTGACCACCCTTTATTGAAAAATTATATTATAAAATATTTATTTAATGATATATAATATATATTAAAATACTTTTTATCGTGAATTCTTTTACTTTTTTAAATTTAAATACCCGTAAAAAAATTCTTAGCTTCGCCGTTGAGGAACTCGTTTCTCTAATGAGAAAATTGTAGTTCTAAATTTACATAATACAATCTAGAGATTCCTTACAACAGTGTCAAAGCAAACTATTCTATATAGATAAATATTTATTTTGCCCAATATTTATACCAAACTAATCAACGTACACTAAGTAGGTGTTTGGACATAAGAACTGCAAAATTTCAAAAAATGATGAATTTTTTTTTCAAGTGAATGATATTTGAAATTTAAAGTTGTGTTTGAACATAAATTTTAGTTTGGGTTGTCTTTGAAGTCTTCTGAGTGAAAATTTTGAAAAACAGTTTTTCGGAGTTTTTTAAATTTTTGAAAATTTTCAAAATATATTTTCAAGTGAAAATTGAAAATTTTATGAACAAACGTTGATTTCGAAAAAAAGTAAATTCTTTTTTTTTTAAATGAGATTTTTTTAATGCCCAAACGGGCTCTAAATGTTGTATAGGGTTTTAATCATTTAACCATATATATATATATATATATATATATATATATATATATATATATATATATATATATATATATATATATTCACTTTAGTTTATAACTTTTTATCGTGGTATTGATGATTTTATTTGATATAAATTTCGAGTACAAATAATTTCTTACTTTTTATTTTGTTGCTAGGGACGAAAGGATCGTAGAAGCTACGGATTAGGCTGAACTCAATAGTTTTGGTTCAAATTATATATTTGATTTAAGAATAATAATAAGATATATATTACTAATTTAAAATTTTAATCCCATAAACTTCAAATTCTGATTTCGCCACGCCAACGTGAATATTGGAGTAGCCTCCTCTTTGAATCATGTATATGTATATCCAAATATGTCCTCGTTTTCGCAAGAAATCAAGGGAGCAGATACTCTCAAGTCTTTTTTCCTTAGATAAGATAATCTCTTATTTAACCTAAAATTATGGCATTTCAAATTGTGAGAAGGGGCGGAGTCACAATATTGGCTGCGGGTTCCGTCAAACTCAGTAATTATTGCTTAAATTTTATATTTGTATTAAATATTCCAATAAATATATACAAATTATTAATTTAAAATTTAATAACTTAAAAGGAATTATAATCTTGAATACATAAGGTTATAATCCTGACTCGGCATCTGACAGGGGCGAAGCCATCTATAACAAAGAGTGGTCAATTGATCATTCTTCATCGAAAAATTACGAAAAATTACACTGTGTATATAATTAAAGTATTGATTTTTGACGTATAATACATATATTGAACACCCTTTATTTAGAATCCCTTTTTAATTCTTTCAAGTTAGAACACTCTTTGAAATATTTCTGACTTCGCCAATAGTGAGTCAAATCTATTATTGGCCCATAGAGGACCAAGTAGGACAAAAGTGGAAAACAGATGTAAGGAATTGATAAACAATGAGAGCAGTCGCGGGGCCAAGCGGGGGCGCGTCTGCCATTTCTCAGAAAACACTTCAGTAAGAAATAACCCACACGTGACAGGACAAACCCGTTGAGGCGGTCTAATGATATTGGAACTCTGACGTGGTCATGGGTCCACTTTATACGCGCTCAAAATTTCAATATTAGTCAAAACTCAGTAGCTAATGATAGATGGTAAATACTCTATTTTTACTTGTCATGCATTTTAAAAATAAATTTCTATTTATTTATCACTTTTAACATATCAAGAGAAGATATTTTCTTTTCTCCTATTATACATACATTATTAATTATTTATTTCAAATTATTTTTTTAAATTTATTAAAAATATACATCAATAAATATAAGTATCATGGTAAATTATATATTAGGGATGTACACAATCTATAATAAACAAGTAAAAGTGCATATTCCATGTTTATATCAAGACAAATAACTTAATTTTAATATATAAAAATTAAAGTAAATGTACTTATTATTTAACTATAATTAAATATCAAAAATATGTAATTAAAAGTATTTATTTTGGATTTATTTATTTGTATAAACATTAGATACGCCTACAAGCATATTCATAATTTTAAAGTTCTGATCGAAATCACACGGAACCAACTTGATCAATTCAGTTATTATGTTCAAAATTTAGAACTGGTACTTATATATTTCATCATATCATTTTATGTGTCAAAGTGCGAATAAATATGACGTCTAAACAACAACTACAAAATGTATAATCTTTCCAGTGAAGTTGAAGAAAGATAGTGTATACGCACATCTTACTCCTTCCTTTAGAACGAATCAGAAAAGAATATTGCGACATAAAATAAAACAAAAATAATATTAAATTCTTACCATTCATACAAGATTTGAACTAAAATTATTCTACTATGCCTAGCGGCAAGCACTATACTACTACTAATGTACTATTAGAGGTTGTTTGGTAGAGTGTATTAGCGAAAATAAAGTATGCATTAACTTTGTGTATTAGTAATACCTTGTTTGGTACACTTTTTCAGTTTATGTATAACTAATACAAACATTATTTATACATTCTATTTGGTATTATCCTATGTATAGCTAATGCAAAGCAAAAGAAATGGTGTTAACAATACAAAGGCTATCAATGCATGCATTATAATGGTTAAAGATAAAATTATCCTTAAAGTCCCTTAAAGCTAAAAAATATGGAGGGCGTTTTTGTAAACAACTAATTTTAAAAAAAATTATGCAATGCATTGTAATTGTTAATACACCACACCAAATAATGGATAAAAAATAATATCTACATAATTAATGCTTGTATTACTAACCCCTGCGTTACTAATAGTAATACACCTTATTCACCATTATTCTTAATACACCTTACAACTTGTTTGGATGGTTGTTACACATTGTTTCATAATGTATCGTATCGTATTGTATTGTATTGTACTGTATCGTTTGATGAATACAATGTTTGGATAGATTGTATCGTACTATCGTTTGCCGTTATTTCATGATATCATGCGCCAACATATGAAAAATAAATTTGTAATATTATAAGGAAAAATTATGATATGGGATAAATTTATCATATAGAAAGGTAGGATAAATGATAAAATAAAATAATCTAATAATAGTGAAGAGTGAGATGAGAGAAAAAGATAAGATAACGACGCAATCACACCAAATCGGTCGTTACATAAAGTGACACATTTCGTCGTTACGTAACGACAGATTTAACGATACGATACAATTAAAATTTAACTAACAACCAAAACAAATATTACATTCAAAGTAACAATACGATGCGATACAATAAGTACCGACCATCTAAACAAGCTGTTACCAAACGACCCCTTACTCCTTATCATTTTGCATTTCATTTCATTTCATTTCCAATTGCATTTGCCTTTCCATTTGAATTTCATCTGAATTTGCATTTGAATTTAGGTGGAAACCAGTAAGACACACAAGTGGTCTGTATTAAAGTGGACCATATTTGAAGTTTTGACTTTGACCAATAAACCAATGAAGAAAATTAAATTAAAAAAAGAACTCACCAAGAAAGAAAGAAAATTCTCACTTTCCTCCTCCCTTCCTCCATTTTCCTCCTACTCATATATACCTCTCAACCCATTCAGTCTTCTCTTCACACACAAAGAAACTCAAACATTTCAACCTATTCTTTCAACTTATTCAATATCCTCTTTTATTTCTTCAATTTTCTACAACAAACAAACTTTATCAATCTCTAAGGTACTATTTATTTTCACTATTTATTGCTCTTTTTTTTTTTTTATTTAGAATTTTCTAGTATGGGTTTTGGTTCTTTTTATGTAAATATTGGTGATGGGTATGAAGTCTTTTGAAAAGATATGATAAAGTTTCAATTTTTATTGACTTGTTGTATGTACTTTCTTGATCTAGTTGAAAACTTTAAAATAGTTCACATGTGATTTCTTGTTTTGAAGGTTTTACTTTAAAATAATTGATGGGTTGATTGAATTAATAAAAAAAAGTTGTTAAATTTGTGATTTTATATGGGTTTTGTTTAGTAGCAAATCTAAATCTAGGAACAATTTTAATTACTTGAAAAGTTACATTTTTTAATTCAGAATTGTTTAGATTTGTACAGTTTGTTACTATGGGTAATGATTTAATACCAAATCTAAATATTGGATTTTTTTTGATGAATTGCAGGAATTGATGTGCAGTGGTTCAAAGAGTAAAGTTTGTCCTTTTGATTTAAACATGGATAAGAAAGATGGGGTTAGTAAAAATTGTTCTAAATTGCTTGAATTGTCTGCTTCAGATGATCTTTCTGGCTTCATATGTGAAGTGGAGAAGGGTTGTGGTGTTGATGAGTTAAGCTTTTGGTATGGTAGAAAATTCGGTTCGAAAAAGATGGGTTTTGAAGAGAGAACACCTTTAATGATTGCTTCTATGTATGGAAGTACTGAGGTTTTGAGGTTTATTATTGGAACTGGGAAAGTTGATGTTAACAGAGCTTGTGGATCTGATGGTGCAACTGCTCTTCACTGTGCTGCAGCTGGTGGATCTGAATCGTCGATTGAGGTCGTTAAGATCTTACTTGATGCTTCGGCGGATGTTAATGCTTGTGATTCGAGTGAAAACAGGCCATGTGATGTGATTGCTTCTTATCCTAAGTGGTTGAGGAATTCGAAAAGGAAAGCGCTCGAGCTGTTGTTGAATGGTAGCTTGGCTGAGCTTGCTGAGCTGGAGGAAGAAGAAGAAGGGAAAGCAGTGATTCAGACGACGAAAGAAGGGAGCGAGAAGAAGGAGTACCCGATTGATACTTCCTTGCCGGATATAAACGATGGGATTTATGGGAGTGATGATTTCAGGATGTATTGTTTCAAGGTTAAGCCTTGTTCTAGGGCTTATTCTCATGACTGGACTGAATGCCCTTTCGTTCATCCAGGGGAGAACGCGAGGAGGCGTGACCCAAGAAAGTATAACTATACTTGTGTCCCGTGTCCTGAGTTCAAGAAAGGTGCCTGTGCAAAAGGTGATTCTTGTGAGTATGCTCATGGTGTATTTGAGTCATGGCTTCATCCTGCCCAATATAGAACCCGCCTTTGCAAGGACGAGACTGGGTGCTCGAGGAAAGTTTGCTTCTTTGCTCACAAGCATGAAGAGCTGCGCCCGTTGTATGCATCCACTGGTTCAGCTATTCCTTCCCCAAAGGCTACTCCAGTCAGTTCTATGGACATGTCAACATTGAGTCCTCTGGCGCTCGGTTCGTCTTCCATGATGCTGCCTACTACCACTACTTCAACACCTCCGATGTCTCCTGCTGCTACGTGTTCATCCCCAATGGGCGGAAACATGTGGCAAGGCAAGGTGAATCTCACCCCGCCTGCATTACAGCTTCCTGGTAGTAGGCTAAAGACGTCTCTGAATGCCCGAGACTTGGACTTGGATATGGAAATGCTTGGCTTGGAAAGCATCCGCACGCAGCAGCAACTAAGGCAGCAATTGATCGATGAAATGGCTGGTCTCTCTTCCCCATCCTATTGGAAGAACGATAACAGGATGGGGGATATGAAGCCTACTAATCTTGATGATGTTTTTGGATCCATGGATTCTCAATTGTTGTCCCAATTGCAGGGCCTATCTCCAAGAATGACATCAAACACCAATTCTCAGTTGTATTCTCCATCGGTTTCTCATATGCAAGGTCTCTCACCTAAGGTGGCAAGTAACACCTCCCAGCTGCAATCTCCAACCGGGCTTCAGATGCGGCAAAACATGAACCAATTTCAAGGAAGCTATTCTAACATGTCTCAATCATCATCTCCCTTGAGAAAGCCCTCGACGTATGGATTCGACTCTTCAGCAGCAGTGGCTGCAGCTGTCATGAACTCAAGGTCTGCTGCTTTTGCAAAGCAGCGCAGCCAGAGTTTTATTGACCGTAGTGGAATTGCCCATCGTTCTGGCCCCAATGGCGTCGCTAATTCACCACCTTTGATGTCATCTAATATGTCGGATTGGGGCTCCCCGACTGGGAAATTGGAGTGGGGCTTTAATAGCGAGGACACGAACAAGCTCAAGAGATCTCAATCTTTTGGTTTTCGCAGTGGAAATGCTGCTCCAACAAGATCACCAATCGCACCATCTCAAGTGAATGAGCCAGACGTCTCGTGGGTTCATTCCTTGGTGAAAGATGTGTCCTCTACGGGTACCGGACTATATAACTCAGAGCAGAAGCGCGGCAGTGTTCATGACGCCATTCCACCATGGCTGGAACAAATGTACATAGACCAGGAGCGGATAGTGGCTTAATCTAATTCTACGCCATGAGATTGCTCCAAAGTTAATTCTTTTCGGATTCTTATCAAAATATTGGATATATTTTAGCCATTAGTTTCAAGATAACAGCAAGAAAACCCCTGTTACTTGGGGAGAGAGTTGGATAGGAAGAATGACTGATCACATTGTTTCAACAATTAAGTGATTGAAGAAAGAAGCATTTGTTATTAACTCAATGTATTTTTTTCATATTCTTATATTATTTTACAATAAGATTCCTTTGGGATTTTGTTCTATATATTCTTCAATGAGTTGAAGTTGTATTTCAATAGTATATCTTTTCAGTTGCCACTCATATTGAACCTCTACATGTTTTCTTGAATTCCTTTGGTGCAGAATTGAGTGTGTGATTCCAAGTTAGGCTGATCAATCAGTACTAATAGAAGCTTGGATCATACCAGCACCCCTTTTGATGTTTTGATGCAAAATCTTCTACATATATTTGCTTTATATATACTTCATATCTCCAATATTTGATGAAAAGAAAAATAAGTTCCTTTCTCTTCAATTTTGGATTTTGTTTCTCTTATTAAGGGGAGCCTTGGCGTAACCGGTAAAGTTGCTGCCATGTGATTAGGAGGCCATGTGTTCGAGCCATGGAAACAACCTCTTACAAAAATGCAATAGGCCCTTGTGGTCCGGCCCTTCCCCGGACTCCGCGCATAGCAGTATCTTAGTGCACTGGGCTGCCTTTTTTTTTTCTTCTTGTAAGCACCCTCCACTTCCAACCAAGAGGTTGTGAGTTCGAGTCATCTCAAGAGCAAGGTGAGGAGTTCTTGGAGGGAAGGATGCCGGGGGTCTATTGGAAACAGCCTCTCTACCCTAGGGTAGGGGTAAGGTCTGCGTACACACTACCCTCCCCAAACCCCACTTGTGAGATTATAGTGGGTTGTTGTTGGTGTAGGTGTATTGCTTACACCGGCAAAATAAACTGGATGATGCTTTAGAGTCTTTGAAGGGGCATGAAGGAAGTAATGAGTCAATGCTGTTGGAATCTCACATTTTATATCGTTTAGGTAAGATGGGTGCCTCTGTAGATATTTATCAAAAGCTCCAGAAGTCCAAGGTTGACTCCTTGGAGATAAATCTTGTTGCTGGTCTGGTTTCTTCTGGAAGGGCTACCGAAGCGCAGGGAACCTTGGATTCACTGGGAGTTAAAGCAACTAGCAGTTTTGAATTGGCTTACAACACTGCCTGCCTATGTTGCGCGGGCTCTCCAATATGTAGCCGTGCTCAAAACTGAATTTTAGATGCTTTTAATTGTTTCTCCAAGTGATTGCATACGGTGATGCTTCCTACTTGTTTCACTTATCATCAATACTGAGATTATTCTTGTTGAGTTCTTTTTCAATACATTCAAGATTATTCTTGCTCAGGTCATACCTAGGGTCGAGAAGATGAGCCATCTTCGAGTAGAATTTCAGAATGAGACAGTCCTTTAAGTTTATAAAATTGAGAAAAATCTACTTCTTTCACCCTTACTATCAGTGAATTTCCTTCTTCCTTCAACTACCCTTCAAAAGATATTGAATTCAATAAGTTTCTTTAACGACATATAGAGCCGAATAGTCCGTTGTAATATTGATTTTGTTGCCTATAGCTGTAAAATATAATTCTCGGCATCCATTATTCGACCTTTTTATATTATGTAATCCATGAAAATCCAGCTCATTCAAAAAAAGCTATTTCGAGTTTTATTATATTATTTACGTCCGATCAACAAGCATTATGGTAGAGTAATAAGTATTTATTCATACTTAACTGGTGATCTTGAAAACCTAGTACCATTTTTTTTCCTTCATAAGAATTTGAAAAGAAATTTAAGAGAGCAAGGAGAGAGGCCGAATCCAAAAGAAAATGTCCGAAAGTCAGTAGTCCAACAATAATGTTGGGAGGTCAGACTTCCTCCTCTTCCACCCCAGCATTATTTTGTACTCCGTCCAATTCAACCCCAGCATTCGGCACGCCGTCAACTTCCTCTTTCAGCATTGGCTTTGGATCCTCACTATTTTCAACACCATTCTCACAACAACAACAAACTTCCTTATTTCTTGTAGCATGTTTTTCCTTTTTGATACAGAATCGTATCGAGAACACCGACAATGCAAAAATGCAATGAATCAAAAATAAGAGTTAAACTTATAATTGATTGGAAGTATCAGAACCAATTAGGATATGAAATCTAATTACCTCTATGAACTCAATCAATTGTAACCCTAAGCTATGAACATAAGAATTAGACCTACAATTGATTGGAAGAACAAGAACCAATTAAGATATGAAACTTAATTACCTCTATGAACTCAAGCAATTTTAAACCTAAGCTATGAAACCCTCAAGAGATTGACAACTCTTGAAAACCTGGACAAAGTAATTAAACAATTAAGCATTCACTACTAATTGCTCACCAACTAAGACTAATCTATTACTAATGAAAACATAAATAAAGCAATAAATGAATTAATGGCATAAACATAAATGCATTAATCATACTATATTATAAGTGTGAAGCTAGAAAGTAGAGTTTGAAAGACAAAAATACCCCTAAAAACTTGAATGACAATTTTGCCCTTCACATAAAAAAAGACGTCTATTAAATGATAATTTTGGCTACATTGATTCATACTAATGGAGGATTGTTTCATCTCCCAAGGAAGTTGGAATGGTGAAACTTTTTTTAGTTACGTTGTGCCCTTTTCATATTTTTGCCTTAATTGTTTAAACTTTTGAGTTTCCAACTATTATAACAATTAAATGTGGCATTTTCACATTTTTGTTGCATTATGTAAACGCACAATAAAGTGTTAAATCAATTATTAATCTTTTTTTTCCATGTCCCCTTCAGAAGTTCTCTCCCATAAACAACTACTGTAGTATATTTTGCTCAACATCATTTTAACGGGTAAATCTATTTATCCGTTAGACCAGTTTATTTTATGCTGATGTGTTGTCTAAGGGCTTGTGTTTATGAGATAACGTATACTACGAAATTATGCAGAAATCATCATGAACATAGTTCATGACTTCATGGTGGACTCTTTGCCAACGAAAAGCTTTAATACGTTCAATTGGTACATGCCTAGAGGTTATACTAAAGATTTTCTTGGTATCATCTTTATATAAGATATTGTAGCGATATAACTCATGTTAAATATGTTTTATTATTGCACGGAATACAAAAGAATCGGATTTATATGGATGCTTATTCTATTAACAAATGGATAATATATTCTGACATAAAAAATAGTAGTATAATGTTTCTCGTTTGAATTGCTAAATAATTTTTTAATCAAGATTATTTGGTACAAAAATTAATGAATATTTGATAAAAATGACATAAAAGATTCATCTCATACTTTGTTTTCAAACTTTTAATTAGTCATAACTTACGTGTTTTAAAAATATCAATCATTCTAAAAAGTTTGTACATGTTGATGGAACACACGTGCAACGCATGTGTCTAATGACTAGTTAAAAGATAAGGATAAAGAGTGAGACTTGTATGTGGTCAAGTTTATCAATCATCAAGTGTACCTAAAATAAAAGCCTTAAGGGCGGTATATACTAGAGTGGATATTTGGCTACAAATGACCAAATACCCCTAAGCTAATTCTAAGGAGCTAAGTGTAGTCAAGTATAGCCTTCTTAACCTTGACTCATTTAAAGCACTCCAATGCTACAATGTTGACTTGGAAATCGTTAGGCACGTTCATCCGGCAGGTATCACTTTTCGTACCAGGTTGCTTTCCATTTTATTCAATGCTTATTCTCGGAGTTACTACTACGACATAAACTCAGTTTGTTTGTTATCTTGTGTATATTTGTTTCAGGCAATTGTTGATGCATACAAAGAGGAACCCGGGAACACTAAAATATGCTTTCAAGGTTTGATTTTCTCTTTTCCTAGTCCTACTAGGCTAGCTATCTTGGAGAGGTAACAGAATTAAATGAAATTGTTAGATCACACAATAGTACATTGTCACTTGTGAAGTAGTCACTGAATCATTTACCTATCTTATTGGCAGGGGCGAAGCTATGTTGTTAATTGACCACCTTTCGCCGAAAAATTATACTACGTATAAGGTAAAATATTACTTGTTATTGATTAAAAATAGACTTTGAATACCCTTGCATAGTCCACTGCCAAAGGGTGTTCCTGTCTTGAACACCGTTACTGAATTTCCTGGTTTCGCCACTGCTTATTGGGACTGTTCGCTAGCATTGTGAAGATATATATGAACTTAGAATTGGTTATTTTGATATGTCAGTTGTTAAATATACAATCTTCTGTACCTGATAAAATAAAAAAGAAAAGTTACCGTCTTTAGAAAATCATGAGTGGAAGGCTTCCATCTTTTGGTGTGTCTACTCTACAGATGGTTATATTTACTCTTGTCATTTATGTGTATTTATGGTGGTTTTGCAGCATCTTTTGTTCTGTGTAACGGAACCTCAATAAAGGACGAAACCTGCTGGCGTATCTGATGTGAGTTCAATATGGTTAAAATTTTCATTTCAGTATAGGTATCCTGGTTTCTTGCTGGGAATATTTGGTAAGTGCGATGTATTAGTTTGGATTGCTAGATTATGTGGGTATAGGCAATGGGAAAACTTAAAGGCGTGGAGAGTACTGATCGTGAGCGCCTGTGGCCTTGGGGACGAAACCTCACGTGCATGCCTGCTTCCCTCGACTCGGCGCTGAACTTGCACTCCAGGTATTATGTCCTAGTCCTGCTTAGCTTGAAACCCTTAGACTCATCCAAACCTCCAGCCTCTCCCGCCTCGCGTCTCAGCTTGTTCACGGCTTCAAGGATCTCTCCGAGCGGCTCAAGGTACTTTCAACTTAATCACTTAGGAGTGTGTTTGGTATGACAGAAACTGATTTCCAAAATATCTTCCTTAGGGATATTAGTTCTAGCGTTTCATTTCCTTGAAATCTGGATAATGTTTTCCTCAAGAAAAAATATTTCAACTAAAATGGGAAAATGACTTCTTTCTCCGCAAAAGTTATTTTCTTTTATAACTACCCAACTCTTAGTTGATATCGATTTTTTCAATCAACACTTCGATATTGTTATTAACCTTAATACACAAGAATGTCTACAAAATATATCCTCATACCCATCCTACACCTTATGCAATTACCATATGCCACATACTTTTATACCTTACCAAATAGCAATATTTAATATTATATGAGAATATGAACAACACTAAGATATATAGTGCATCGAAAGTTACAGATTGTGCAAATCTATGATCATTTCTATTATGGAATCTACGTCATTTACAATGACCAGGTTGCACAAAAAAGCTAGCAAAAAATACATCTGTGCTTTAAGGCAATTCTATATCTGAAAGAGTTCAGCAACTACAATTTTTTTTTTTTTCTGATTGGTATCAGCAACTACAACATTGTGCATAGAGGAGATGTGAAGAAACAACAACAACAACAATTACACGTCAGTCCCAAACAAGTTGGGGTCGGTTATATGAATCTTCACTTCTCCATTTAAGTTCATTTCATGAAAAAGATCCTTAAGATGAGTATGTCCCAACCAAGCATCTTCCCAGAATCTAATATCTCTACCACAACCCACCAGGAGACTAACATTTGATTCAGAGCTATATCGGTGTGCTTGTATCAGAGTGTATTTTATCAGCTGAGATTCTCTTCCAAGATGCATTGTCCTCTTTGTTAAATCTCCAATGCCATTTCATCAAGAGACTAACATTGTGATCCTTAAGTTTTTAATGCCAATTCCTCCACTTTTCTTCTCTCGTATCTTTATTCCACTTTACAAGGCAAAAAGCCTTGGACTGCTTGTTCCTTGCCACTACCTTCTCAACAACAACAATAACAATTCAGTATAATCCCACAAGTGGGGTATGAGGAGGGTATGTGTACGCAGACCTTACCCCCACCCTAGGGCTCAAACTCACAATCTCTTGGTTGGAAGTGGAGGGTGCTTACCATCACAGCAACCCACCTTGCCACTACCTTCTCAATTTATACATAATTACTGTTACGCGGCGCCTTCCTGAGATGCTTTGGAAGGGCGACGTAAGGCTAAGCAACCAATGTCAGGGTGGTTGCTGTCCGCCAAATGAGGTCCCCGCCACACGCTAGACTAGATCGTCAGTGCCGTGTGGGAAAACCAATGCCAACAATTGAGAGAACAGTAATAATGTTTGAAATGATGAAAGCTGGATTG